>LAPY01003826.1:36710-49050 GCA_000970635.1 Eragrostis tef
ATTATACGAAGTTATACGAATATGGTCGTGTTATCATGAATGCAAGTCATGATTTGATCATTCGAGGTGTCCATTAAAGGTGTTTTCAAATCTGAATAGATATATAATCTATGCACCATGTATCTATCGTGTTCATCATATTTGCTAATTGCATGAAAATAACAATAATCAAAACATGGCAAACCAGATTTCTGAAATAATGCCTTCACCAAACTATTCAGGTCATAAAGAAATCAAATTCCATATAACCCAAACAATTTAAAAAAGATATGATTTGCATCTCCTCTTCCTCACTACCAATGCATTGAACACACATTATTTCAGCAAGTGTATCATTAACAGATATAAGTGAAGCACATTCATCAGCTAGTTGTGTTATAGATATAAGTGAAGCATGATCATCACACAACCCTTCTTTGTCACAAGCAACAGTATAATCATCTTGTAACAAAGGAAACTCAGCAGGAGAATCCACTAGTGAATGCTCTAAACTAGCATGTGAAGTGGATAAATTCAGCACATCATGATGAGAAACATTGTGAGGCAAGGGTAGAGCAAGTGCCTCCTCGTTTGCTGCAGCAAATTCAGCAATATAAAAGTTACCTTGTTCACTTTCTTGAGTCAAAAAAGTTGTAACATGTTCCTCATCTTCCTGTCCAATGTTAGCAATAATAGGACAAGGAATAGGTGGTGTCACATCCAAAGAATAGTTAGTGTCACAAACAGATAACAATATGATTATAATTTTTAGAAATGAGCACGTTTTGAGTTTCAGAATTAAGCCCTCTCATGATCCGACTCATGAAATCTTCTTGATCACCATCAATCCACCAAATATGATACAAATTTTAAACTCATGGTAATATTCTATCACAGTCTTACTACCCTGTTTCAAAGAGTTTAATTTGGCAAGCAATTTTTCAACATGATATTCTAAAATAAAAGCATCTCTAAACTGAAGTTTGAAGTCTTGCCAAGATTGTGGAACTTTCTTGCGCCTACAAATACATTTCTATTCAAAAACATTATCCGTCAACACATTAGACGCAATATAAATCTTTTCTACCTGAGACAGATCATGCTCATCAAATTGATTCTCTACTTTTAGCTCCCAATCAATATATGCTCTAGCATTAAAGGACTTACCATTATAAGAAGGCAAGTGTTGAATGATGTCCTGAATGTGAGGACGCAACATGGATGGCTCAAAATCTCTGTGTCTCCTGCCATGATTAGAATAAAGCAAGAAGCACCCACACAATATGTATGCTCCTATGAACTACTAGAATATATCTATTTTAATACTCTCAAACTCAACTTGTTCAAACAAGCTCTTACAAGTTCTTACCTTGCTCAACAGGAGGTGATGGCAACCAACAAGTCAGCAACCCTGAAAGAAAATGTATCGGTGTCGCAGCAACAAACCTGTGAAGATATAGTCGGATATGTGGAGCTGTAGGTGGCTGAAAGTAATGCACAAGTAAATACTAGCACCACATTAGTATAAAGGCAAGTTAAGTAATTGTTCAACGGTGCTACTGTGCTGGTCCTAGCCTAGACAGTGCTAGAGACGCGAGTCTAGACATAAAGAAAGTTACAAAACACACACCGAAGACAAGAAGAAACACAAAATTCAGCCCCTCTCTTTCTTTCTCCTTTTCTTTTTTTTCTTTCTCTTTTCTTTTCCTTTTCTCTTTTTTTTACAACCTCACAAACTGATTATATGAACAAAGAACGTCAAAAGAACAAATAATCACACACACTTTTGCCAGAATAGGATATAACATAAATAGGTCTTTGTAGTAAATTAACGACTGTGAGCAACTCCGACAAAATATGAATGTGGAACCAGAACCAATAGAAAGTAGAGTTCATAAGCTTTCTGTAAAGTACAAGAATACCCCAATCGGAGTTCGTATGTGATTGTGGTGGCCGTTGCAAGTTGGTACTATTTTGCTGTCTGAACTGACCAGAGGGTACAAGTGATACCAACGTGACAATAACTCGAAACTCTAAAGGACTAAAACTAAGACCAGCAACTCGACACAAACCGAAGCAAGTGAAAACTCAACAAACCCTAACTAAGCAGTGCGAGTAAAGGCTCAAGGGGTATATGGGATTGCAGAAGACTCAACAACTATTTTTTTGTTTGACTTTTGTGGACTGTAGGAGAAGAAAAAAAATTTTTGGAGAAAAGGAAATCTCTCACCAATCAACATTGCTCTGATTACCAACTGATGTGGACGCGGTGTGGGTTTGCAGCGGATTTTCGGTGAGAGATAGGAGATAACTTTGATTTGGATGGAGAGACGTTCACGGCCCGACTACAACCAGCTAAGGATGCGCCTTAGTGACCGATACACCAACTCTAGCAGTTGTTTGCGATCTTGTGGAGCACAATCAACCAAACCACGAGGGTAATTCCTACAAGCAATCAAAAAACAAGCAAGAACAAGATAAACAAGGATCTAAACTCATAAAGGTGGGGTTCTAAATCAAGTAGAACAAACGCTATCGCCAACTCACGTGTCTACAAGAAAGTAGCAATGGCTAAATTTACAATCAATCAAAAGCCAATCTAAAAGTGGCGGCTATGAGGGTATATAAGAGGGATAGAGGACGAGCAGGACCTGGTGGTGGTCGTGCCTCAAGCCTAGGACGTGCCCCTATTGGGCTCAACTTGATACGAGCCCAAAGGCTAAATAACGGCGCAGCACCAGGACATATTCTGAACGTCAACTTGTTTTGACGATTCTTGACGACTCCGCATGAATTTAGGAATGAGACAGGCGACATTGGAAAGGTGATCTTCTTAGCTTTCTGTCTATATGTAGAACGTACAAAACCGAGCCCGTATGTGACCTGGGCAATAGTTTTATTTCAGACTGGCTCTGGAGTCCGAAACCGACTTGGATTGGGCCTCAATGTTTATTTGCACCTCTTGCTGGCCCTCCACGCCTTCAAGCACCTCTCCAGCTACCTCTTCATCATCTCCATGGTTTCTAACAATAATTAATTTATTAGGTAGCATCTTATTCTTAAAACCACATTAGAAACGAGCTCACCGATAAATGTAATTGTCATGCTCTAGCACTTATGAGTGAAACTTGCGCGCCCATTGAAAGAGTGTTGGTTGTATCTATACAAGTCATGTCCTCATCAGATTGTTAGAGCTTATATACATAAAACATTTGATTGTGTTATATCTGTATTGCAATATTTGATTATTTAGATTCTTAAACATATACTTCAATCATTTTCATGTAGAAGCTCCTAATATAATATTTCACTGAATTTAGTCATAGGATAGCCGCTCTTGCAGTCTTGACCAGGGTTTACAAAACCGACGGGAACCGGACCGGTTTTCGCGGTAATGGACTTACCGGTCCGGTCCGGTTTACTCGGTTCACCGTTTTTCATTTTGAATTTTGATTTTTTTGAAAATTTGGAAAAATTTGAAAAAAAATATTTAAAAAAACTAGATGCAAATCGGATGAGAACGGTGGAACAACAGCTCGAAAATAAGTTTGTTTAGTCATCCAAAAAATTGCAGCAAGATTACAGGCGAAAAAAAAGAAAATAAAATGAAAACCAACGAGATTTGTTTGCACCGGATTTCCTGGGTGACGTGGACGATCCTCGTCCTTGCGTTTGCCAACTGATCTCTTGGAACCCGGCGTCCGCACGAGGTAAAAAAATAAAAAGAACTTGCGTTCGCATGCCGCCGCCCGCCGGACTCCGCACGGCAGAGTCTGCCGTTCGCCGTGTCCAGCGTCTGTCGCGTTTTCCGTCCGTCGTCTGGTCGACAGTCTTCTACTCCTCTAAGATTAGCTCCTTCCCCATCCGACTCCGAGATCGAATTCATTCTTTTTTTCTCCCTAGTTTCATCTCTTACCGTCGGTCGTCGGTTTCTTGGCAAACTGAAAACCGATCGGTTTACCGGTAAAACCGCCCGGTATACCGGTTTTGGGATTCAAAATTTTGGAATTTGAATTTTGATTGGTTTTTGAGCGGTTTCTTCAGTTTTCGCGGTAACCGGTCAAACCGGTGGCATTCGGTTTCCGCAATTCGTTCGGTATTGTAAACCTTGGTCTTGACGACCTTGTTTGATTTTTTCTGGACTCGATGTGTTCCAATGCTCAACTCACGGACAGGTGTCCACACTAGCTGGTGAAGCAACCATTTTCTTCTAATAATGGCCTTCTGTTTACACCTTAATCAGATTTTTTTGAAAAGTTCCTTGGAGAGAATCTTTGATTAAAAAAATATATTAGTAGATATAGAGTAGGTACTGAAGAATCAGAGTGTTCAACCTGACGTCTGCCTACCTTATTAGTTATCACCAAAAAGGGTCTTTCGAAAAATGTTATCATCGAGAAGTGCAGCCTGCCTTCACCCATCCTCCTTTCTTTTTTTTTTCTTTTTTTTTTAATTCACCCATCCTACTTTCCCCCAAGTAGTACATAACTAATGGATGCTGCAAACAAGAACATGTCTTCTGCTCTTTGCACTTATTAATCGCTCTCTCATACGTAGGCTTTTATAACTTCATTCACCTTTGTGTGTTTTGAATAGGGGTTGCAAATTGGTGAACCTTAGGGTCACCTTTGATCCTTTTTAGTTCGATCAAATAAAGTAGACTTCCAAAATGAGAGCTTATTTTGAAAAACTAGTTCATTTGGTTGAATAAAGAGGGTCGGTGCTTACCCTAAGAGACACCTACTTACACATCTAGTTTTGAAGGAACGGGAGGGGAAAGCCCCTTAGTGATTATATTTTATAAATTTAAAAAAGTAATTATACATGGAATGAATTCAAGAATACTCAAAGACAAACAAAAGGAAAAAAAGAAAGATATGCTAAGGTTTCTAGCCAGGATGCCGCAAACAAGAACATGTCTTCGGTTCTTTGCACTTATTAATCGATCTTCGGTACGTAAGCTTCTCTAACTTCATTAACCTTTGTGTGTTTTGAATAGGGGGGTGCAAATTGGTGAACCTTATCTAGGTTATTCACCTATGTGTTACTGCACCGTGATAGAAGAACAACTCACAACCTACACAATACAGGTTTACATCAATAGTGCACACAGATGTTGTACATTGATCCACTCCATACTATTTGTGCTCCGTTTTTGGAGAACAACGCTCCTCAGTCACTGATCCAAGAAGGCGGTTTTGTGTTAGTTAGAGCTCTCTCTCTCTCTCTCTCCAAAGTAACCATAGATGGGTAAGGAAGAGTTTTTTTATAATACTCTTGTGTTGATAGATATTTTCTTACTTAGTCAAATGTAGCCAACTAATCATTTCATCGCCTGTGTCATCATAGTATTGGACGTTTTATTTCTCTATGCATCTTTGTACTAGAGAGAGAATATGGTTTAATAAACCGAACTCTATATGAAGAAACCCACGTCAAAATCTGGCGGGTGGGAGACGGCTCTCAAATTAACATATGGGAGGATAGTTGGATCTCAGGAAGTCACAATCTGAAAATTCGGACGCCCCGAGGTAACAACTTAATTTCAACGGTCAATGAGCTGATCAGTCCTGTTAATGGCAAATGGGATGAAGATTTAGTATATCTGTTTTGGGTGATTGATGCCCACCGCATTCTCCAAATCCCTATCACTAATCATCTCAAAAAAGAAAATCCCTATCACTAATGGGAGAGAGGACATGGTGGCATGGCACTACAACCGAAATGGATTTTTTTTCTGTGAAGCCTGTGTATCATTGTAATTGGGAGCATAAGTACGGTAACAAAATTCAGATGTTGCCAGCCAGTGGCATGTCCAACAGTCAAGCTTGGTGAAGCCTATGGAAGCTCGATGTCCCAAGGAAGATAAAGATTTTCGGATGGCGAACATTGCACGGATTTATTCCATGTTGGGCTATTCTTGCGAACAAACATATTGGTAATGTGAGAGGTTGTCCTTTGTCTCCAAACGGAGCGGAAGCTATAAAGCACATGATATATGTGATTGAGCAAAAGAGATATGGAGATTGTTGGGTGTTTGGGGACAGATCGAAGAGTTGCTGCATGCTGATCGCTCAGGCTCGGTGGTGCTTGAGGAAAGCCATCTTAAGGGTGGTCAAATCCAAACATTTCGATCTCCCTTTTGGTGGCAAAAGAAGGCAATATGTACATGATGAAAATATTCAGAGACAAGCAAGAATAGCACTTACTGCAGCTGCACTGACAAAGAACTATATGTTATCTATGAAGAAAGAATCAAATCAGCGACAAGGATGGAAAAAGCCACCAAAAGATAAATTAGCGGTAAATATCGATGCTTCTTTTGATGAGGACGCTGGTTGCAAAAGTACAGGGGTTATCATCAAAGATTCTATTGGGGGGATGTATTACTGCTTCTAATAGCTATGTCCCCCATGTCGTAGACGCACCTATGGCTAAAGCATATGCTTTCAAGGAAGGACTGATGCTAGCATAACATATTGGGAGCAATCGAATCATTATTCAATTAGACTGTATAGAAGTAGTGTAGACAATGCAGGATGATGGTTTCTCAGCGAACTCGGCAGCCGCTATATACAATGATTATTGGACAATCTGGAAGGGCTTTGATAATATATCTATTGAACACTGCTGCAAGGGAGGCCAATCAAGTTGCGCACGAGCTGGCCAGGCGAGCTCTCATCATAAGAAACTTGTATTTGGGCCGATGAGCCCCTAGCTTGGTATTAGGGAATCTAATGAAGGATGTAACTATTCTTTTAAATCTATGAAGTGTGCCAAATGGAATTCCCTAAAAAAAAAGGGAAAAAAGAAACCCATGTCACGCTGTCACACTATTTTTACATGCGCGTCACAGAAAAATAAATGAACTCTGATTTAACCCTGCAGCTTTCCATTTATAAGATACATGATATATGGAGCCGCCTTCTCTCAAAAATAACTATCATCAAACAATAAGCTAACAAAACAATCAGAATGTCGTTCCCGGCATCTTAGCCTTTCGTCCATCCACCTCCATTCGTTAATTGATGCCGTTTCCGACAACATAAATGAACTGAATTTGCACTCCGCTGGTGTGTCCGAACAGTCATCATTTAAAAAATGGAGGGAGTAACAAAATAGGAGAATTTCCCAAAGGAATTGGAACCCTTCAGAAGGGTTCCATATGATCAGATATCCCCCCAGTTCAACGGCTGGAGTGCTGTACTTGGTACTGTATCAACGCTTCTCAAGTTGGATACATTTCGAATTTGTCTCGCTTCTAATCTAGTATTTCTGTACAGATTGTTCAAGTGCATATTTGTCCACATCTATCACCTGCCCTCATTTTCAGACCAGCATAAAAAACTCTGAATATTTTTTTAGTATTGGTTATATACTGTGGCGCAAAAAAAAAGGATTCCAGTATTATAGATCATATAGTGTGCTTTGGTGCCTTCCTCTGTTCACTTCAAGCACCTCAACATCCACATGGTCGAGCAATAATCATTGCTACGCCGACCCTCATCCCAGACAATTAGGAAGCTGTGATCCCAGATTGTCCGTCTCACGGTTCCAGCAGTGCTAAACTATCATACATAAGTCATATACAAGGATATCCATCGTGCCTGATCCAATATCTCCCCTATGTTACCTTTCATAGCAGTTCTGGGCAATCTGGTCAAACACAAGACACAAAAAATGTAATATCTGCTTTACCAATATTATCATAAGAATATTTAATCACATAAATTAATAAGTACATGTGACAATATAGAGTTCGTGTTTTAGTAAAAGAAAAACACCCGAAGAATATATGTTCAGTAAAAAAACTGAATCTATGTCTCAAGTTCTTCTTGATTGTATGCTTATTTTCATAAGAGTGTAACCCGTATTTGATCACGATGCACAAGTTCTCCTATAATAATTGAATCATATGGTGGATTATACGATTCTCTTGTGTACCAAAACATTAAGTTTTTATTAGGTCCACTACACTTTCTAAGTACTCCGGCTCAGGAACTGAAAACAAAGAGTTGTGGGAGTCCAATGCTGAAGTATTCCTTGTAACAGCCCTTAAGTGGGTTTGGAGTTTGGGGTGACTTAGGAAAACTAATATCAGAAACTTCGAAATGGGCAACTTATAATCATAATAACCTAATATCAGAAACTCCTAACGGGGCTTAGAAAACTGATCGGCAATGTCTCCAAAATTCCCAAGTCTCTGGTTAACTGGGGGTTCTTAATTGGAATCCTGTATAAGCAATCTGAACTTCCGTATTCAAACATCAAGACTGGCAAAAGTTATGAAAATGACTTAATACAGTCGTCGACTTTTTGCCATAGAAAATTTGCAATGGCAAAACAAATAATAATAAGCCAGTGATATAAAGAGGAACAGACAAGCATAAAACTGAGTTTAAACATAATAGATTATGGTCCAACCCTAACTTCCAATTATTTACAGAAGTGGGTCCCCAGCCTACCTGCATATGTACAAAGTTGGTTGGCTCAGTGTGCGCATACATATCATTTTCCAAGGCTTGTTACCGCATTATCTGCTGAATGTCAAAATGTAGATAACTGATATTTAAATCTTACATGGGTAAAAAGGCAATCCAGAGACAGCAGATGACATATGATACGTACCGTCCAAGTATTCTTGTACTGAGCATTCCAAAATAGTCAGTCATTATCAATGTCCATGTCCTTACTAGTCATTACTGAGCAAAACCTACCCTTTTCACCAAATTCTAGTTTCAAATCGTTTCCAAAGGTACCACTGCTGCGGTGCATATCTCCTGGACTGGCTAATCAACCCTGATAAGCACAAGACAGCGCAAAACTTAACTATTCCATGTAATTAGATCAATCATTGTCTTCCATTAAAAGAAACTAATGTAATTCAACAACAAATGGATCCTGTTAAAAGTGGTAACATACTGTACATGCTGTAGAACACGAGGAAGCAATAACTAGGAATTAGAAATAAAATTAAAAAGAGCATTAAAAGGTACCTTTTTTGTTTGTTTCAACAACTATCTTGCTGCCTCCAAAACAGCCCATAGATTGCTGTAGTTCCTTTGCCTTCTAACTTAGATGATGTTGAGAAGTTCTCACTTTTCAGTAGCCTGAGAAGTTTATTTGCGGTTGATATGTTGGCAATAATCTTAGTTTGAAGTCACTGAGAGAATAGAGATGTTCATACTGAGTTTGTGCAATTTTCTCGAACTGCGCGCTTCTTAGGTTCAGCTGAAAGGTCAAGTGACTGATGGCTGTTAGGAATAACCCAAAAGGCATTTCTAACTGAATTACAGTTCGAGTACAAAAAAGTGTGATATCTTCTATTTAAAAAGCTTAGGTCAAATGGAGCAGCAAACAGAACCAGGGATGTGCAGAAAGTGCTGATTACAAAGATCCAGCACAACAAAGTTAATTTACTTGAGCGCACAATATGGCACAATATTTTGTAACGAGACTTATTCCAAATAATAAAGAATCAGACATGAGAGCAAACTGAAAGCTGACACTCGAAAGCAACAAATGTCAAACAAGGTTTTCACCTTGTATATTTGTGATGATGCAGATTTAACAAGATATGAATACTGAACTGTCACCCTTGAAAGTCAGTATATGATTGAGTAGAATGAAAAAGACTAAGAGATGATGCTTTTAAAAATTTAGATACCATTATGCATGGCCTGTAATAGATGAGTAATTGATGGTACTTGATGTTACAGTTTCATGTACACAGATTGGTTCAACTGTTTGCTAAAAACATTAGGGAAATAACTTCAGAGTTTATCTGTTCAGTTGATTCTATGGCTGTGTTCCTGCAAAGTTTAAGTGTGTGTTTATGGTGGGGCGCATGGTGCCATTCATGCACACGATCATCCAGGTTCTGTACTTGGTTGGTTGGACAGAACCTTGCCATCCAGGTCAGGACGATACAGACTAAAGCGATCTCTAGAGGTTGAACTGTCTCATGCGGGCAAACGCAAGCTAACTCATGTTCAGGATGCAGCATGCATACAATAGCATTAAGCTATATATGTTCAAATGCTAAATGGTCGACAGCGCTCATAGGGATAACAAATAGGGCATAAAAAGGATTTCTAAGAGTCTACAGATTACGAGAAGCCTGATATTAATCTGAGCTGCATTATAGCTGCAACATAGGATACGTTTCATGATAGTTCCTGCTATTCATGATAGTTGTTTTAGTTTCACACCAGTATAATCAATATTATTAGACAAACAGAATAAATCAGACAAGGTTATCGCACCACTTTAACATACAAATGAAACTATAAGATAGGGAGCACACAACTTGGAGTTAACACTTGACAATGAGGAATTAAATTACATACCTTCTGCAATAGTCATCGACATCAACACATAGGTCGGTTGATTGGTCAAAACTCATTTAGCAATTTCATGAACTTCACTTGCAACTGTTATTTGACTTGGAAGCCTAGCATATATTGTAGCGCTAGGACGACAATTCCTTTCTTCCATGAACGCTAGCAGCCTAGAGCAGTCAGCAGTGTTTCCCTTTTGTAATAAACCGTCAATCAAAATTTTACCAACAATCTCATCGCAATTGTATCCCTTTGACAATATGCCACCAAAAATTTGTTTAGCAGTATGCAAGCTTCCCTCCTCACAAAGTGCACAAATAATAAACCTGTAAGATTCTAAATGTGGTAAATATCCACTTTTGGCCATTGAATCAAGAAATGTCAAAGCTTCTTTTAGCAATTTCAGTCTGCAACTACATTCTATCATATAAGTATACACATCCTCACTTGGAACCAAGTTACCACTCTGCATTCTAATGAAAAACGTTTTGGCTTCCTCAAATCTGTCAAATCTGCATAAACATCTAATAAAACAATCATAAACACAGGTGTCTGGGGTGCGCTGAAGCTTAATCACCTCCTCAATAAGTCCCTGGAGAACATTCATGTCGGCTACTTTCCATATATGAGCAGAGCCGGCTACGATGTTATGCGAGGCATTTTTATTTAGCAGCAGCCTAAGCAGAACAGTATAGGACTCTTCATTGGGCTTGCACCCATTATCAACCATGCGCTTGAAGGATGTAAATGCCTGATTAACCTGTCCAAGATTTGCATATCCTTTAATCAATGTGTTATAGGTGACTAAACTAGGGCAAACACCATGATCAATCATCTGAACTATCATGGATTCTGCATCTTCCATCCTTCCCTCTTGACAATAGGAGCGGATAAATACTGTATACGAGAAAACATCCGGCTTAATACCTTCTAGAACCATCTTATCCAATATCTTCTTTGGACCTTCTGGCCCAAACTCTCTAAGTAAATTGTCAATCAGAATGGTATACGTGACAGCATTGGCTTGTACTCCATTCTGCATCATATCCTCCAACAGCAACATTGCTTCAGATAGCTTCTTTTCCCCGCATAGTCCATCAATCAGTGAACAGTACAGGTGGACGTCTGGCACAAGCCCCTCCGAGACCATTTTCTGCATCAGATCATGGGCATCACTAAACTTTCCTGCTTTGCACAATCCATCTATCATGCTGGTGCAGACAATCTCATTCATCTTAATACCCTTCTGAACAAATGACGAGAGAAACAGCTGAGCTTCCTCAATTTTGCCTTTTTTGCACAGAGCATCGATCAACACTGAGCATGTCCACTCATTAGGGACCAGCCCATCAGCATCCATTGAATCAAGAAGCCTAAAAGCACACTCTAAGTGCCCCTCATTGCACTGCCCTTGAATTAAGGCTGTGTATGTTACCACATTTGCTGACAAACCTGCCTCAATCATCCGACTGTACAGTACCATAGCTCTCTCCACTTTACCTGATTTGCAAAACCCACATATCAGTTCAGTATATGTGCGGACATTCGGCGAACACCCTTTGCTACCCATCCTCTCAAAGACCTCAATCGCGAGGTTCAAGTCCCCCGTACTGCAGTAGCCATCAATGAGCGCATTGTAGACAACCACATTAGGTTTAAATCCGTCCTCCATTGCTTCTTCAAGCAGTGCATCCGCCTCCCCAGTTCGCCCTGCCCCACACAGCCCATGCACAATCGTACTGTACACATGCGAGTCAGGTTCGCACCCATCGGCCCGCATTCCATTGAAAACCGCCAGCGCCTCCCGCAACATTCCAGCACCACAGAGCCCTTGGAGCAGCGCCGTGTACGTGAACGCGGTCCGTGCACACCCCCGAAGCGGCATTAGCACGAACACCCTGCACGCATGGGCGAGCAGCCCCACGCGACAATACCCAAGGACGAAGGAGGTATAAGCGTGTGAGTCCGGCTCGAGGCCAGCACGCAAGAGGGCGGACAGATGCCGCTTCGCGGCGGGGAGG
>LAPY01003827.1:25296-37975 GCA_000970635.1 Eragrostis tef
TGGCGGAGGCGCTGCTGCTCGGCTGGGCTGTGCGGGTGGTGGTGGTGGAGTGGTCCTTCGTCCTCCTCCCTGTGGAGCTCGTGGACGCGGGGAGATCTAATAAGGGGAAGGCAGGGGAGGAGAGAGAAAGACACAAAAACTACACTACGCGTGGGGGGTGAGGTGAGCTGGTGATGCGTGGTGAAAAGAGACGCGTCACCTTACACGCGCGATAGCTCAGCCGCACCTAATGATTTGCTGCTTTGCTAATTGGCCACAACCCCAGCCAGCTTCATGATTGATTAGCAACACGATTGGGTGATTCCGTGTGTTAACACTGACCACTAATTGTGGGCTGGTAACACTCCTGCACTCCTAGCTGCACGCATGCATGCCAATGCTACCGTGATAGTATTGTTTGTACTTGCTTGTCAGGCAAAGGATTTGTTTTATTTTATTTATATGAAGAATAAAAACACAGTGCATGCAGCTGATCCAGTGATAAAGCTCGCCAACTCTTGCTGTCCGTGTCTGGCAGCTCAATGACAGTGTCGTTTTGCTACTAATACGACCCTCCTCAGCAC
Organism: Eragrostis tef; assembly: GCA_000970635.1. Classification (NCBI taxonomy): domain Eukaryota; kingdom Viridiplantae; phylum Streptophyta; class Magnoliopsida; order Poales; family Poaceae; genus Eragrostis; species Eragrostis tef. The sequence continues at coordinate 25,860 of LAPY01003827.1, forward strand.
TCTTAGCAGTAAAAGCACGCCTTATACAACCACTACTACTAATAACTATTGTCTGCTGTTCCTAAGTCGTGCAACTTGAGGTGCGCCCCATGTGTTCCTCGCCTGTTACTTGATCCTGGAGCATACCAGAGTGAGCGAGCGTAAGATGATGTAATGGCCATTGACTTTAGCGTTTGGAGCCGCTTTCGGTGGGGTTAATCTGGATCAGGTGCTGTCGTTGTGCTCAAGGTTACGGTATCTCCTCTGCCAGAGACGTCTAACCGTAATGGTGTCGTAAATTTCACGCGTTGGTCCCGTGAAGCTCAAGCTGGAAAAATAATTACGAGTAAGTAAGTTCGTGTTTCTTAATTACATTGCCTTCCGAATCCAGACCATTGAATTAATTAAGAGTTGCGTAAGTTTGGCAATGACAGGTTAGTGGGAGATGTGGAGGCTCGCGTTACTACAGTCTGTATTTAGCATGTGAATTAGCAGTGACAAAAGAGTATGAAAGGAAGCGCATGTTCGGCGGGGAACGATGTAGAGCAAGAAATAATTGTTGGCACGATGGCGTCCCCGCTGGCAATGCCGGGAGCCTCCGGCCACCGCCTCCCCCGCCTGGAAACAGGCCGAATCCAACCATGCCCCTGCGGGGCCCACGGGTCAGAACGGCAAGTTCGTAGTGGGCGCCCACCCGGGCCGTGGAACGCGTGTTGATTGATGATCAAGATGCAGTACCACATGATTGCAGCCTAGCAAAATGATCCAGTTCAGGTTTTATTATCGCAATTTTGGTCCTCTCAAACGACTCTGAGTCAGTGAGGCTTCATTTGAACTTGGGGAGGGGGTTTAGAATCCGGATAATGGGAGGCTATTGAAAAACATAAAATATGTGAAAATGATAAAGGGAGCCTATTCGAGTAGTATGAAATTGTCAGGTCAAAAATCCTGAAAATTTTCAGGACGGACTATGAACATACAATTGGATGTCATCAAAAACAACAATAGGCAAACCCAGGGAATACCCATGACACTATTTTGTTCACATGTCACAGAGATTTACCATTGTGAAAGGGCATGTAGCCTAGTGGTTACAAGAGCCTCTGAGGTTTTTTTGGTTCAACTTCCATTGGAACAAATTTTTTAAGATTTAACATCGTTGTGATTTCAGCAGTAGGCGATGTAGCCGTCGAGTTAATCTCGAGAATTTGCCGACTCAGTCTTCGAAGATGCTTATAGAGATAGAGTTTGCATATATGCGTTCATAGGGACGAGTGTACCGTTGTGAGTATCTGAGTTGTGTTGTTTAATAAAAAAAGAGAATGATGTTTATTAAATATATCCAATGGGGAATTGCTTGTAAAGTTTTGTGCTATGGTGGCTAATGAAATAGGGGAAATTTTCCCTTTTGATATTCAAGCTCACAATTAAGGGGGGGGGGGGGGGGGTGTGACCAATTCAGATAATTTTATTGCGACGAATTATAGTAAAGATATTACTACGTCAGAAGAAAATACTCTTCGGCCCCTTTCTTTCGCAAACGTGAAACAGAAGTCACGGTATTTTATTTAATAAATCGTGATGTCAAGATTCAACTCAAGACCTGTGACCAGTGGCGGAGCCAGCTGCAACATGCAGGAGGGGCCAATTAGGCAAAGCCACAGTAGATGAACAACAAAAATGCTTCATTTGCTAGTTTGCTAGATATGGCTACGTTATTTCTTGTTCTTCATGCTGTCTTGAGAATAGCTTGTGTCTAAGCACTAACTTTGCTTATTCAGCGGCATAATGGACTTGGCTGCTCCCTAGTCTTGTTATATTTTCTTGCGGCAAGGGGGGGCCGCGGCCCCGGCTGGCCAAGCTGTGGCTCCGCCAGTGCCTGTGACTCTAATCTAACACTACTATAGAGCTACCTATGCATCAACTTATTCGATTGTAATGTGTACATCAACCAATGACCCATGATTATCCAAACTGAATTTGGTTTACGAGTTTGAGACATAATGACGTTATTGAGCCGGAGTGTTGACTGTAACTTCGCCTAGGTATGGAAGAACATGAGCATTAACATATGAATAATACATCCGTCGAAAAAAAGAATAATACTACCACATGTCAGCAGAATTACATTGCTGTGTACTCATATCCCGCGGGATTGGAAGGGCATGTCGCTTAATCGTGGCCTGCCTTGCCGGCCGTCGGTGTCGCTTCTTTGAGACTTCGGTAGGAAATAGCTAGATGCATGTGCTGACGAGCACGAGCATGACAACGACGGAGCACGCGCGAGGGCTCTGCAGCCGGTCGAGCCTGGCACCCTCATTTGTAAATAAACGGTCGACTGGACTTCAACTGGAGAAACGCATTGACCTTGCGCCGTGAAATCGAAGGAATGGAACGTGGCATGTGCCGGACATGTGGTTGCAACATGGCGATCGGCTGAATGTCCGGTAGGATCAAGCCTGTGGGACTGTTGACGGCACACATGGAAAATGCTTTTGCTTCACTAGTTGCTGGGAGGTGAAGGCCAAGTGGCCAACCATGGTTTCTCACAACACCACCACCACAAGTAGCAATGGATGGTAAATAGTCACTTAGCAGCGGCGTGGTTGCTATGGTTTAGTTGTGGAAACCTCAACTAGTTTATTTTTGTGAGTATATAAGGGTGTGTTTAGTTTTCAGGCACGGTTTGCCACGCTGTGGCTGCACAAAATTTGCTTGGTGCTGGTTCACACTATCTAGGTGCACTATACAAGAGCAGGTGAAAAGCAGCAGCAATTCTCACAACTGTTGTGGAGCAGATTCTGGACGTCACGACCTATGACAACGCCGCCCGTGGCGTGGCGTGCTATAGCTGGGAGCCAAGCACATTCTAAATCACCACCCAAGCATGTACCGTCGAGTGCATAAATTAGCAATGCACAATTATTGTTGAATCATCTTGTTTGCATTTTGGATTAAAACTTAAGTTCAAACTCCAAATCTAGCATGGATAATGGAGCTAAAAAATTATACACGGCCATACTTGCTCATATTTTGGAGGCCGAGAAACAGTCCTTTTTCCAGTCATTCCAAAATGGGACACCTCGAGATCAGAACACTATAAAACTATAGGTAGCCGAAGAATTTGGAGCACGCTATTTTGCCTGCAAAATGGCTGGCTTGTCTTAGTCAAAACCAGAGTGCCGAAACTTTGTTGGCAAAGAAAGTGGTTTCCAGTTAAGCTTTGGCGTTCAGCTGGTAAAATAAGCGAGTGTATGCGTATGTCCAAATGTGTACACCAATTACTCTCTGAAATGGGTGAATACGGAATATTACATTTTTTTAGGGCAATACGGAATATTACATGTGTCTGCCTAATCCATACACATTAATGCATAGATGCTCTGTTCATTCTAACGCTGTCCTTGTCTCTCCTACCTAGAACGAGAATGACCAACGAAACAAATTTTGTTGCCTTGTGCGGCGTTCCATGTGGTCGTCACGATGTCTAGCGATGCAAATCATTCCTTTCCCAAAGACGGAAGAATCTCCGTTCAAACGATGTCTAGCCTGCTGATCACCTGGAATGCACGCATGCATGGCTGTGGAAGAATCTCCGTTCAAAAATAAAAAGGTTGTGGAAGAAACTTCTGGCTCGGTTTTCCATTCACTTGGTCGGTTTACCGAGATAAAACTGACTGATTACCGGTCAGTTCAGTTCAAATTTCGCAAATGAAATTTTCAACATTTTCCGATCCGGTTTCACTGGTTTTTCCGAAAACCTGTGGCGTCTGGCTTCTGCGGTTACAACAGTAAATGAAACCTTGCTGAACGGTGGGCACTTGCCCATGTAACATGTATGCCTAAATTCGGACTAAAGTACTTAAAAATTCCTCTGGATACATTCACTCCGCGCACGACGTGTATCAATGTGTTTGGTTGGAATCTGAAGGCGAAGACAATTTGACAAACAAACACATCACATATATTCGGACTAAGTACAAACTATATGCATCAAAATAATACCTCCCCATGGTTGAGGATTACATGAACCCCACATCCATGTCGTGAAATGGAGCAAGTACAATTATGTTTGGCACCCCAACTAACGACTTGCACCGACACATGCAAGCTGCTGACAGAAATTGAACAAGTACTTGTATTGCTATTCTGTTTGTTTTAAATTAAAAACAAGCACTAGTATGGATCCGTTAACTAAACAAACGCATACATAAATACTCGTACCAGAACACTGTCTCAATTAATTTGTCTCGCTGAAAAATAAAACCAATCACAATTTATGTCTATGAGGATCATGGTGTGACGCCTAGTACTAGTGTATTAGTACATTTAGATATACTTTTGCAATAACCTTTTTTTGGCCAAAAAGAACTTACGCAATAACTAATGCCATGCCCATCTAATTGCGCCCATCACTCAGCAAGGTACCTCACTAGTCTTGCAAGGCAGCATCGGCACCACACATGGTTATTGATGAATTAACCTACGCAATCAGTCGCAACTATTCTAGCTCTATGGTTAGCAACAAATGGTTACTCCGATCACCTGGAAAACGGATACGTTCCTGATGGAAGTACTGCAATCTTTTGACCTGCAAGTCTTCTGTGCCACATAAATATTGAGCACAGCCCAGTTTAGGCAAGGTTTGCAAAACCGTTGGTAATCGGTCCGGTTTTCACGGTAACCATACTTACCGGTCCAGACCGGTTTCTCGATTTACTGGTTTTTCAGTTTGAATTTAAAAATTTGATGAATTATGTTTGGTTTTCATCGGTTTTGGTCAGTTTGATTGGTTACCGACTGGTAAGTTTATTCAGCTACAAAAAACAACAGCGTACATTAGAGTTGACTGCTCAGCTGGTTCTCAGGTGCTTGTTACAATCAAAGGTAAATCTGGATGAAAATTGTAAATACCAAATCAATAATAATCCACATGAATCAGTCATGCATGATAAAGAAAAGAGTTATTATCGGTCAAGTTGCTGTTAAACATGATGTTGAGATCATCCTACTTAAGTAGAAAATGCTTGTGAAGTTTTGAAGTTGTATTATTCCTTCTGAATGCTAACACACATCATTTTGTTTTCGCCAAATAAAAGCACACTTGTATCCATCACTCCACGATTATATTTTCCCAGCGCCTAACATACCTTTGCACCGACAAACAACTACATAATAAGCTGATGCTCGAATCAGACGAGCACCGGTATCCCTTGCTTTTTGTTCTTATTACTTAAATTGAGAAAACCAGCAACTACTAGTATTGATCACCAAACTAAACGAACACATGCATGCAACTAATGTTGACCAGAGCTATCGCAATTAATTTGTCTAGGAGCTTATAGTATCCTGGCGTGGTGTACTCCTGCTTGTGCCACATAATTAAATTATATGCAATAATGCCGTGCTTAACTGCATCTTCCAGTTGGTTAAGCTACCACCTCACGTGTCTTGCAAGGTAGCATATGTGCTTACGGTTATTGACGAGCCAGCTTGTCATCAATCACTAATGTTCTCGTTTTCTCTATGGTTACCGAGAAATCAGCCTGAAAACGACGTGCTATCTGAACTGCAATGGACGTGCCGCATCAACATCAACACTCAATCAGGGCTGTTTAAAACCGTTGCAAAACCAGCAAGCGAGAAAAGAAGTGCATTCTTACTGGTCATCTTCGCCCGTATGTCATTCTTAAGTTCACTGGTTTGGCAACGAACACCCCTAGTTACACTTACAGAAAAGATGCATGCGCTGACGCGCAGAGCGACGAGCACGCACGAGAGCCCAGCTGCTGGTCAGGCCTGCCACCCTCTCTCTGGAATGCGCATTTGACATTATCGCACCATGAAATCCGATGGAGCGGAATGTGGCATGTGCCGGACATGTGACTGCGGAAGTGTTGACGGCACACATGGAAAATGCTGTGCTTCGCTAGTGGCCGGGAGGTGAAGAAGTGGCCAACCGTGGTTTACCACAGGTATTATGTATCAACGGAGGTAAGTTAGTCTATTGACTTTGTAGCCATGTTGTTGTCGCCGTTTACTTCCTCGTTCAAAAAAATATAACTATAAAGTCAATTTGTTTTAACTTCGATTAATAATATTAATGAAATTAATTATTTTAAATATAAAGAGTTAGTTACCATGATAGTTGGTTTCATTATTAATTTTCATATAGTCGTCAATCTTGATGATGTTTCTGCGATTAACAGTGAAAGTTGAGAATGCTTGACTTTGACCAAACTTAAAAATACTTATATTTTCAAACATAGTGAATAGTTGTGAAAACCTCAACTAGTTTTGATAATAGAATTTCTTATTAGTAAGTCTTGTCCTCCTAACTGTATGGTGTGTTTTAATTTGCAAACTTTTCAATTCGGGCAGACAGAAGTGCTGCAACTCTGTAATAAGAAGACTCTAACCTTTCTAATAAGACCAAGGCCGGGATGCTTTTTGTTTCCTATTATCTAAAAAATTCAGCAAACCGTCAAACAACACAGGACTTAATGTTCCAGCGAAATGCGAATAGTACAAAGACGCAGCAAAGTTCCTCCCCGCTGCGTACCCATCAGTCCACAATTATATTTGGCCGACCTCCAACAAACACCTTTGCACCGACAGACACAATAAGCTGATGCCCGAATTGGACGAGCACTTCCTTGCTTTTTGTTCTTATTATTACACAAATCGAGAAAACGAGCAACTATAGTATTGACCACGAAACTGTCGAACACATGCATAAATACTCTTATCAACAGAGCTATCTCAATTAATTTGTCTAGGAGTATGGATCATGCCTGGCTCGGTGTCCTCTGCGTTGCCACATGAAGAATGCAATAATGCCGTGCCTAACTGCGTCCTCCAATTCTTAAGCAAACTACCTCACGTGTCTCGCAAGGTAGCACCTGTGTAACTTACGGTTATTGACGAGCCAGCTTGTCATCGTCCATCACTAATATTCTCGCTTATTTTTGTCTATGGTTACCGGCCGGGAAATCAGTCTTAAAACGATGTGCTACCTGAACTGCAATGGACGTGCCGCACCGACGGACAGCATTGAGGTTTTTCACTGGAAGAAAAGAAGAGATGTCTTTGTTGATGACCAAGCTCTTTGTAGAAGCTTTGGCACGATCGAAACGAGAGGCCCGGAACGGGACGGAACCGTGCGCGGCGACTGACCGGCCGGGCCGGTCGTGCCACAACTACCAGATGGTCTGGTGGCAGTGCGGCACCGACAGATCTCACGCGGCGAAAGCCCTCCTCGCCGTGGCCCCCTCCCCGTTGCCACGAACGTTGACTTGCAAGACTTTACGAGAATTAAGGGCATATTTAAATCATTGCCACACCTCGTTTTTTTTTTGTTGGCCTACAAAATTCCGATTTGGGTCAGCAACGCTACATTTTCGTACTGCCTGTGGGCAGCCGGTCCAGGTGACCCAAGAGGTGTCCAAAGTTGAGAATGCTTGACTTTGACCAAACTTAAAAATACTTATATTTTCAAACATAGTGAATAGTTGTGAAAACCTCAACTAGTTTTGATAATAGAATTTCTTATTAGTAAGTCTTGTCCTCCTAACTGTATGGTGTGTTTTAATTTGCAAACTTTTCAATTCGGGCAGACAGAAGTGCTGCAACTCTGTAATAAGAAGACTCTAACCTTTCTAATAAGACCAAGGCCGGGATGCTTTTTGTTTCCTATTATCTAAAAAATTCAGCAAACCGTCAAACAACACAGGACTTAATGTTCCAGCGAAATGCGAATAGTACAAAGACGCAGCAAAGTTCCTCCCCGCTGCGTACCCATCAGTCCACAATTATATTTGGCCGACCTCCAACAAACACCTTTGCACCGACAGACACAATAAGCTGATGCCCGAATTGGACGAGCACTTCCTTGCTTTTTGTTCTTATTATTACACAAATCGAGAAAACGAGCAACTATAGTATTGACCACGAAACTGTCGAACACATGCATAAATACTCTTATCAACAGAGCTATCTCAATTAATTTGTCTAGGAGTATGGATCATGCCTGGCTCGGTGTCCTCTGCGTTGCCACATGAAGAATGCAATAATGCCGTGCCTAACTGCGTCCTCCAATTCTTAAGCAAACTACCTCACGTGTCTCGCAAGGTAGCACCTGTGTAACTTACGGTTATTGACGAGCCAGCTTGTCATCGTCCATCACTAATATTCTCGCTTATTTTTGTCTATGGTTACCGGCCGGGAAATCAGTCTTAAAACGATGTGCTACCTGAACTGCAATGGACGTGCCGCACCGACGGACAGCATTGAGGTTTTTCACTGGAAGAAAAGAAGAGATGTCTTTGTTGATGACCAAGCTCTTTGTAGAAGCTTTGGCACGATCGAAACGAGAGGCCCGGAACGGGACGGAACCGTGCGCGGCGACTGACCGGCCGGGCCGGTCGTGCCACAACTACCAGATGGTCTGGTGGCAGTGCGGCACCGACAGATCTCACGCGGCGAAAGCCCTCCTCGCCGTGGCCCCCTCCCCGTTGCCACGAACGTTGACTTGCAAGACTTTACGAGAATTAAGGGCATATTTAAATCATTGCCACACCTCGTTTTTTTTTTGTTGGCCTACAAAATTCCGATTTGGGTCAGCAACGCTACATTTTCGTACTGCCTGTGGGCAGCCGGTCCAGGTGACCCAAGAGGTGTCCATTCCCAGGGTCTGTCCATGTCCAATTGTCTCACGATGCGTTACAGCTTGGACCATCATGGAGCCGCGGCGCACGGGCGCCACCTGCGACGTCGGTGAAACCAGGGAGGATGCAGGGGCATGGGCCACGCCGCCACGGACTTTTGGCGGACGCAGCCGGCAGGCGCAGAGGCATCGCTGACTTGCCTCCAGGCGCGGGGATACTTCTTTCTTCTGTCTTAGCCGACGCCGACGGTGTAGCCGTCGGTGCCAACTGCCAAGCTGCTGCCTTCAAAAAACACTGCAAAGCTGCTACTACTGCTCATTTTACATACCAGCTGCCAGGCTAAACGGGCCAGCCCGACATAATTAATCGATTACGTGCCGTGCCACGGGCCGAGGAAGGAGCTCGTGGGCCGGCACGACGGCCCGATAGATTCGGGCAGTGCCTTTTTGGATCCAGGCCGTGCCATACCGGCCCGTCCGTTTGGCCATCACTAGCAGCAGGTAACGTAACACCGAGCGGACTATGTTTAGCAGGGCTTCAGCTCTTTTCAGAGAAACCCGAGCCCAAGCTGTTTCAAGAAGAGAAGCTTGACCCCCTACTAAACGGGCCATATGTGCCTCAAACATGGATGCCATGGCCCAAGTTATCAGAGTTAGGGAACGTACTCACGAGTGACCACAAAAATGGGAGATGGTTCCACGTAGATGCGTAACAGTTGGGCAGCACAGTGCCTCACAAGCAGTACATGCGTGAGGTATATAACCCTGGACCGTTGCAGCATGATGTACTGTAAAATGGACATGATTGTCGAAACAAAGAAGAAACCTCAAGTGATATCAACAGCAAGATCAACAATGCACAAAAGCCGACCCCAAGGCCAAGGGTGTGTGTGTACATTATATACATCAGTGAACATCAAATTGGGCTACCTATGTCTTCGTAACCCGCTCTTTGCTGTGACTGGTTCGGGGAAATGCCCCCCATCAATAACCCACCTGAACCTACACTCATTTTTGCTGTTTACACTGCACAATCAAGGGTATACAGTCAAATACTACATGTCATGTGATGGTATCAATGCTTCTCCAGTCCGGTAGAAGGTACATCAGTCTGAGAAAACTGCAGTGGACGTTCCAATTGGCGAGCATTCTTTACCACTGTAATCACCCTTTTTATAAGGGTGAAAAATGGGTAAGTTTCTACTCTTCCTCCTCGACCTCAGGTGGCAATGTTGGGCTTTTCGAACACAATGTAGTGTTGTGAAGCTCCTTTATTTTGTCAGCTAGGTTACAAGAGCCTGGAATTCAAAGAAAAATTTAAACACCTTTCAAAGTTGCGTGTGTGGGCTTGAGCACATAAAATGGATCAAATATTATAGATAAAGTCCATTTTACCCCCTCCAAGTTTGGCCCTAGTCTAGATAACCCCCTAAACTTTAATATGGTTTACTTTACCCCTAACATTGAATAAATCAGCTCACTTTACACCTTTCCTCTCCAATCCAATATGATTTCACTCACGTGTAGTAGGTTAAGGTCAGTTTTACATACTCAATCCAGATACACATGCATTCCAAGGTGGTGCAAGGCATTCTTGTCGATTTGTTGCCAACAATTTGTCCTAACATCTCTATATCTTGATCTATGATGGCGTAGCCATCCTTTCTAATTTTCAACTAAAAGTTCACCATGATCGTTGTTTTTGTGGGCTAGCATCATGTATGAATGAACCTATGTCGAGTTGCATCCACAAAACCACCTTGACATGAGTCTATGTTAGCGAAATCGTTTTCAATTGGAGAATAGTTTAGGGGGTTATTTGGACTATGGACAAACTTGGAGGGAGTAAAGTAGACTTTATCCATTATTATATATACTGAGGAAACATGAAAGGCAAGGATGTGCTAGAATTTTTTACTTTTTCCTGAATGTACAGTATTAAGCAGAACAACAGACTCAGTTACCGACAATTTCTCTATGCAGACTTTCAGTCACATTCTATCGCAAAGATTTCGAGACAGGAACTTTCCTGAAGGCATACCTGAACATTTCTTACTGTCCCATACAGCAATAGAGGTAGGGGTACATGTTGGATCACACATTGCACGATTGTCTTCATGCTTTGCATTCATGGCAAGCATCCATGCACCAACAGTAACATCTTCATAATCAAATATCCTTAAGCTGGGAAATACACAAAGATGATAACGACTTTTAGGAAAACATACATACATAAAGTTAAAGATAGTAAAAGGAAAAAATGATAGAATAATCTGTGTACTATGTATTACAGATTTTATTTGATGCTCAATGCTTAAAATGGAAAATATAGATATATGTGTCAAACAATGGATCTTTAGAATGCAACATACATGGATAGTAGATATCTAAATAGTATTTCTTGGACATGCAAAAACCAAGAACTAATGCACTCCCATGCCTTTGATGAAGCGGAAGTTCAATCAACTTAGTCCAATTTCATAAAAAAAAAACTTAGTCCAAGAGCCAAAACAAATGTGGAGATTTGGGTGTAACATGCATATATAAAGTGCAGACATAAACGCACAAGTATCTAGTTGATGTTCCTTGGATGAGTACAGCAATACACCCAGGTTCCACGCTTTGTTACGGATGGGAAAAGGTTAACCAGCCAACCTGTCATTCTTTGCAGCAGCCAGAGCTCCAACCACCTCGGAAGAAAGGGCATATAGTGTACCAGATGCATGAATAAAGTACTCATTGCCTAACAGCTCCCATGAACTTTCGTACCTGAAATTTCGACAAAAGGATCACTTGTGTCAATAAAAAATTATTATATCAATATTTGGAGAAAGAACAGATGTACAGGTATTGCAGGATGAGGGAGAAATTTATAGAATACACAAGGACTGCTTCTCTACACCAAAACCAATATGGCATTAAAAAAAATCTACATATTAAATACCATCAATACATATAATACCGATCAGCGTTCTCGAATGACCAAACTGGCGTACACCAATATACAGATACATGCCATGGCTACTGGTGTAATTTGGAGAGAGCGAATTTATTTCTCATAATAGTGATATGTATGACAGGGATGCATCTCAATCAATTTACAAGCAACATCTACAAAACACGGATACGTCACCTGAGCCGCGGATACGTATTCGATACGCGACGGATACGGATACGTCACGGATACGGCTCGGATACGTATCCAGGAAGTATCCGATTAAAAATAATTAAAAGAAAAATCGAATACTTCTCAGTACGTATTGGGCTGAATCTGGCCCAACATTGGATACGTATGAGCCCAGCAACAGCCCACTTAAGGCAGATGTACCCCTTCCTCTCTTCTCTCCTCCTGTCCCTAACCTAGCCGCCACCCAGAACACCGCACGACAGGGAGGAGGAGGAGCACGACGCGCGCCTCCACACCTGTCCGACGGCCGTAGAGCTCGCCGGCGGCGACCCGACGGCGCTTAGA
>LAPY01003828.1:13716-28381 GCA_000970635.1 Eragrostis tef
TGAAATCCACGATTTACCCCGACGTGACGCTGCTCGGCCTGCCGAAGTGGACGTTCGCGCGCTCTGCGAACTGAAGGTGCCAAGGCAGGTGGCGCAGCCGAGGCACCCTCGCCGTGAAAGACCCGTAGTAGTCAGGGGTGCACCCGGTTGAGCAGTACACTTCGAGCTTCTCCATCACCGGCGGGCGGGACGACATGGACCTCGTCCATCTCAATTCTCGAGGACCTTGAGCTGCGGTAGGCAGATGTCGACGCGGGCCAAATCGATAGCGGAGTTGAAGATGCTTAGGTACTCGAGCTGCGAGCGGCGCGACGAGCGCCCACGCGACGCGGGACGCCTCGCCGCTGTTGGGGACCTCGACGCAGATCTCCCGCGCGTGCGCGGCCGCGATGATGCAGTCGGCGTGGCGCGCCATGCGGGCTTCGTCGCGGGTGTAGGAGATCCGGAGCGTGTCCACCTTAGGCATGGAATGCCTAGGATTTGGGCCAAAATTTATTGGGTTTTTATGGCTGGGAGAGAATTTTAAAGTAGCATGAAAATGTTGCTCGGTTATTTTTGGGTTGGATCCCTACCTAGTCCAATCCAACAATTGCACCTGACAAAACGCTAGGAATCGTTTCTGGTGTCCGACCTCATGGAACGAGTCCCACTCACGCACGCGAATTTGATCCCAATCAACCAAACAATACTTTGAGTCATGGAATTAGAAAATATGGGAATCAAACCCATAAAATGTAGAATTGAGTGACACACATAGAATCATTCAATCCATGCATGGTGTGAATCTTGTACGGGAATTAATCCTAAATTGCCGAACGAGCTCTTGGTAGATCTGGTACCCTCGTCGGCGCGTCGGAGAAGAGCGGCCTCGAGGGCGGCGAGCGCGCCGTTGCCCAAGTTGTTGGGATGGTCTTCGTCCTCGTCGAGCATCTCATCCGTGCGGGAACATGAAAGTGCACTGGACCGCACTACAATCTCCACCGACTGACGGCCCATGTATCGGTAATGCGCCAGCGAGTGGTGTAGTGGACTTACGCGTGCGCAACGAAAGGCTGCACGTTTTCAAAATAAAGGCCTTGCCACCCACGCGAGCCTATAGGCATTACTGTGCAATCACTGTTCCTTAACCTTGACACTCACTTCCCGGTTGTTAACGACCAAGCGAATCTCAAAGCAAAATTTAAAATGGACGGCGGCGCGTACGCATGGGCACCGGAACCTATGCTCACAAAATCCACTCCTCAATCTGGAAAAGAAAGTTAATTAACATGACACGAGCTGCCATTCAGTGGCCTTCCGCACATCAACTTCTCACCTTGCGTGGTGCATCCAGCCCCAACTCCTTTCTAGCTACCCTGACCATCCAGCTGCCTTCACTGAGACCACCCAGGGCCAAACACACAGGCACACGGTGACACAGAGGCCGCCACACACGTCTCTTTCCTTTCTCCTCCTACAAGAAAATGTGCGTGCCACCGTCAAGCGTTATGATGACGAGGCGACGACCTTCAGGGCCCGCGAATAGGACGAGCTTGAGGATCCAGCTAGAAGGACGAGTTCCACAATCCGTGGCGTGAGGTGGATGCGCTCGATGACCTATGGCATGGGAAGGTCGATACCAGCAAGGTCTTCAAGTCCGGCGGCGCGACCTCTGCTTCTCACCCGAGGCGGGATTCATAATCATATCTGGGCCAGATAGATCAAAACTGGAGCACAATATTTCCTGCAGCTCATCATGCCCACAGCAAGTATGCGACGTAGAAGGCCATGGCTCTCTGAGGACATCCCATTTGGCGTCCGTGGACACGATATGTGTGACTAGAAGTTTAAAACGTGACAGAGCTCTTCTTGATATATTTATATACAAGGTATTGACCTAAAACTCCAAAATAGAATCGTTTGGTTCTTTGTTCATTAATTCCGGTCGTAATAACTTCGTATAGCCGCGCCGTTGCCCAAGTTGTTGGGATGGTCTTCGTCCTCGTCGAGCATCTCATCCGTGCGGGAACATGAAAGTGCACTGGACCGCACTACAATCTCCACCGACTGACGGCCCATGTATCGGTAATGCGCCAGCGAGTGGTGTAGTGGACTTACGCGTGCGCAACGAAAGGCTGCACGTTTTCAAAATAAAGGCCTTGCCACCCACGCGAGCCTATAGGCATTACTGTGCAATCACTGTTCCTTAACCTTGACACTCACTTCCCGGTTGTTAACGACCAAGCGAATCTCAAAGCAAAATTTAAAATGGACGGCGGCGCGTACGCATGGGCACCGGAACCTATGCTCACAAAATCCACTCCTCAATCTGGAAAAGAAAGTTAATTAACATGACACGAGCTGCCATTCAGTGGCCTTCCGCACATCAACTTCTCACCTTGCGTGGTGCATCCAGCCCCAACTCCTTTCTAGCTACCCTGACCATCCAGCTGCCTTCACTGAGACCACCCAGGGCCAAACACACAGGCACACGGTGACACAGAGGCCGCCACACACGTCTCTTTCCTTTCTCCTCCTACAAGAAAATGTGCGTGCCACCGTCAAGCGTTATGATGACGAGGCGACGACCTTCAGGGCCCGCGAATAGGACGAGCTTGAGGATCCAGCTAGAAGGACGAGTTCCACAATCCGTGGCGTGAGGTGGATGCGCTCGATGACCTATGGCATGGGAAGGTCGATACCAGCAAGGTCTTCAAGTCCGGCGGCGCGACCTCTGCTTCTCACCCGAGGCGGGATTCATAATCATATCTGGGCCAGATAGATCAAAACTGGAGCACAATATTTCCTGCAGCTCATCATGCCCACAGCAAGTATGCGACGTAGAAGGCCATGGCTCTCTGAGGACATCCCATTTGGCGTCCGTGGACACGATATGTGTGACTAGAAGTTTAAAACGTGACAGAGCTCTTCTTGATATATTTATATACAAGGTATTGACCTAAAACTCCAAAATAGAATCGTTTGGTTCTTTGTTCATTAATTCCGGTTACTTGGCCACCGATAGAAATAGCTTAAAGAAAGTGAATTGAACCCAATGCAGCATTTGTATTTTGAGAAGTTTTTCGATTTACAATGCCCTAGAACGATACTGGTGGTACCATAGTAATTTTAGTTCTATTAGTCATATTGATCTAAGTCCCGCCGCATCCCCCACCCACAAAATAAAGTTCACAAAAGCTGACAAGACAAGTAAGATCAATAGTACTCTGTAATACTCACGTATTCAGCTATTCAAAAAGTGAATGTCAGCACAGATGTGATACTAATACCACTTACTTCCTTTCAGCACGGATGGGGCCCCATCTGAGACCAGTGGCGAGGCCAGCCTTGGGCCGTAGGGCGGGCGGAAACTCATCAGGGTGGGCCGGAAAAGAAAAAGAACTAAAAAAGAGAAAGGTCTACTGTTCACATACTACAGTGCTAAAAAATCGATTTGGGATGGATTTGGGGGTGCCCCCCGCTGGCTAGAGTCCCCACTGTCTGAGACTCCAGATATATGCAGCATGATACTGGTACAATAAGAAAAACAAACAAGGAGGATGCACCTGCTAAGTATTGTCCTATATATACCTCTACCTCTCTCTGGAGCTTGAAAGAAAGAGATGCAACTCAGCTATCGAGCTCCCCTCGATAGGAGTCCTGCAACACACCTCATTGCATTCTAGATTAGATGCTAAATGTCACCAAATATGAACGCGTAAGGAACATATGTCTAGGGATGGGAGGCACGGAGAACTGCTTTAGAAGGTCTCGACATGGTAACCAATGTGTCAACATAACCTCAAGCTCGAATAGCTTCTGCCTGAGAGTTCTGAGTTTTGTTGTCATCTCTGAAAATGAACCCACCAGGAACATATTTCTAAAATTGTAGGCACGAGGAACAATTTTTCTAAAGTGCCACAAACAAATATTCTGGACACTTTCTTTGCACTAAACTCTATTGCAACATCGACAGAAGGATTTAGTCTTTTGTTTAATGAAAAAAATCTGTTCATGAAAACACGGACAAACATGGAACATTAACAGATTTGGCATGATAGGCATCGCGGACAATATTCATACTGTTTCTTAACCCTGATCGACCGCTTCATTGTGACTAGTAGCATGAATGCAGGACGAACAAATTGAAACAACGGTGCACCGGAGGGATCAGGATCCTCCACATAGCTTCAGTTATAGAGTTAGTGCATTAGCTAGAATCTAGACCATCGATGAATACCTGGGATAGCTTACAGCTATTTCAAAAAAAAAATCATAAGGACGCTCATCCCAGCTCGTTTCTCTCCCCGACTGCCCGTGTTTCCAATGCGATCTCATCCGCCGGCAACCTAGGACGAACTGCAATGTCCGCGTCAGCGACCTAGGAGGACGGCTGTGGGGCAGCTCGAGGCCATGGCGGCTGCGGAGATGGGCGCGCTCTTGCGGGTCGAGCACACGCGGCAGTCTAGTTTTTTATTCCACCGTTTTAGTCATTTCTAATGATTCTTTTTTTTTCATTCAAAAGGATTAAGATTGAAAAGGGAGTAAAAGCATATTCTCAAAAGCAACAAAGTAAATCTGTATATGCTTTATTTCAAGAACTGAACTTGGTTACAATTTCAACCACTCTGGTGGGTGAATAACATATAGTGGATTAGTGCTTGTTCCACGTAAATGGTTGTCTGTTTCCTATTTTTTACAATTTACCTTCCTTCTTGGGAAAGGCTCCTTATGAATGGCATACTAACATCGGTGACTATCGAACGTACATTCTTTTCTGGTGACAGACTCGTACGAAAGGTTGAACAGCTGGAGTGAATCAGAGTCAAACGACCTGCGGCATACCTGAAAGCTCTCATGCCTATAGATTCGACTATGAAAGTCACTGTAGCTAGACATATTAAGCTCCACAAATGCTCATTTCTTTTATCTTCTAAATATTCACTTGGTTCTACATCAGTCACTCGAGTTTTTCTATTTATTTCGTAGCTCTACACATGCTGCTTTCCTTCATCTTCAAATTCAACACTTGGTTATCACTCACTCGAGACCTATATATTTGCTTGCGTTGAAGTCAGTCTTTGATACAAAAATAAATAACAGGTTTCTACCAGGGCCCCTAAGGAGATCACGTGCTTTATAATCCTGGATGCGACTAAAATATCAGAAGCACAGATAGAGCTTGGTGCAATCTGTACTGCATTACAATGTGTAGCATAATTATTGCAACAACTTGCACGTGAATCATGAGCTAATTATGTCCATCATTTGGGCCGGCTCAGTTATTTTGCTTGGACTGCGGATACAACTAAATGAATAATAGAAGGAAAAATTGGTTCAGTAACATCGAAAGTTTGCCAGTTACGGAAAATACCATCAAAAGTTCCCACTAACGGAAAATACCATCGAAACTTGCTTGTCTACTGGGGATCAAGCATCCTTCTAATTTCTGGACAAAATGGCCTTGGTTGTTACTTGATGTTGTTGCTTCTACAGTAGTTAAAGGTATGGCGTCGGCGGGGCTGTCGATCTCCTTTCCCCTTCCACTTTCTCCTGATTTGCTTCCGCCATTGATGATGGCATCCATGGCATCAGCTCGACCCTGCATTTGGTTGCCGATCCGGGCTGGAGGAGAGCAGGAGCGTCGCGCTGGATCAGGTGTGGCAAAGTAGTCAAGCGACTGCTCGCGTGCCGTAGCTCGACGCCCGCAGACCCTGCTCGCGTGCCGTCGCTTGACACAAGCATAACTGATCGCCGCCTTGCCATCACCGGACACCGTGCACCCGCCGCCCCAAACCTGATCGCCGCCTTCCGGGCTGTCTGGTTCGTTTTGATCGTGACTCCCCGTCTCAGAACTGTGGCAGATGTAGTAGATGTGCTCGCGCCTCATGAGCTGTGGCAGTAGTTGGCTAGTTGGCCCATTAAACAATAAAAAAGCCTGAGAAACTTTCAGTGCCACACAACCAATTTTTCCATAATAAAACATGTTTCCACCGGGAAGAGCACTGAACGAAACAGCTTCCACAATGAGCATCGTACGTGTAATTGTTGGTCACCATGTTCCTATAAACCACGATGTTGTTGCTAGTAACCACCACGAATGTGACCACCATTGAAATGTGTAGGAGTATAATTAAGTGAATTGCCCACCAAAATGCACCATTAGCCAAGTTCTCCATAGTGACTACGAGGAGATGAAGATTGCAATATAAATGTCTTAGAAGTACTACCTACCAAAAAACATTCCACTGGGCAAAGATTACAGTTTACACGTTAAACGAGTAAGACCACCGCTCTCAATTGGTAGTGCACGAGCAAATTGGATAAACAGACGCATAAATTTATTCATGATGATCTGAGATTGTGTTTAGATTATCCCTTTTATTTTTTCCTAAAGCCAAACAATTTTGAATCCTAGCCCAGTTGCAACATGTGCACTGTTGTTTCAATAGGCTATCAAATCATTCAATATTTCGAGATAGGCTCCCAGCCCATGTTCAGAGTAAGAAGTTTAATTCACACGTACATCCCTGCTCAGACAGATGTAGTTTCTTTTATTGATGACTACATTATATCTGTATTCAAATTCACCTAATTGATCTAATGAATAAAAATGTGATATCTGTATGCATATATATATATGTATACAAAGAAAAGAAAACATTCGCTCCAAGTATCTCGCCATGCTTCCACACTACGCGCAACATGGAAACTAAATAAACCTATTAATTAGGCATGGTAGGCGTCAGGAACAATTTTCGTAGTGCTCTTTTACATTCCAGTTGTTGTCCTTCCGTGGAGCTGGAGCTGTCAGGTTCATTCGCATCGTCTCTGCGAAGAAAATGAACCTGGAACTCCTGGAGCGGCGCTTGCAGTGAACAACACTCGCAAAAGCAGAGCAAGTCTTCAATGACCAGAGCGCCACACCCCCGCCTGATCTCACCATCGCTACCCACCACGGCATCAACACCACCGAGATGGGAAGCGTCTACATCCCGCCCCACGTCAATGACGGCGACTTGGTGGCCGCGGCGACGGCAGTCTTGCCCACGATAATTTTGCTGACGCCGAGGAGCCGGTGCACGACAATGTCGCCCGCGCCCGTGCACCCCCCGCCTGTGCAGATCCCGGTCCCCGCTCGGCTGCGCCCGTTCAGGAGCCCTAGCGAGAAAAATGAAGTATGGAAAGATTCTGAAAATATAGCGAATGTGTAGTAATCTGCTTGCGTCCTTGCGTGTTGCAAAAGTTAAACCAACATACTCAAATATTCAGATATGCAAAGAGTGCATTGCTTAGAGAAAGGTGATCATTTGAAGACGAAGTACATTTTTTTTAAGGGGACCAAAGTACATTTATGTCGTGGATAATTTGCAGACCATTCAGTTATTCTGCTGCCATTCTTGACACGACGTCTGTGCTGTGTCTTGTTTCGTCCTGGGCCTTGGTCATGGTCGGTGCAAGTGAAAGACGGGGGCGCCATGCTGGTAGCAGCATCTTGTAGGACGAGGCGAGAGGTAGGCAAATAACGCTGCCCCAGCCAACGATGCTCCGGCAGGCCGGCCTCGGCTGTCTGTGCATGTAGGAGAGTTCGAGAGCACAACAGCGTCGTGCCTGTGCAGCCACCTGCGTGATGAGGACCAACGGTATGACGCCTGCCGTGCGGAAGAAAAATTTCGATGAAAATTGACTGGCTGTCATCGATAAACGACAAATGCCAGAAAATTTCTGGATATTACTTAGAGTAATTTTTAAAATAACTGGCAGGCTGGCATGATTTACTAAGAAATTAAAGTGCCCGTAATCCATAGACACATCTATTCAGTGAGAAAGCATTTCTGATTTCATAATTTTTGTATCAACATAATGCTCCATCCAGGCCTCCCACATGCACATCAACTGTGAATTCCACGTCCTGCCCCACAGCGTGCAGCGGTCTTCGGCAAGCGCCGCAATCCCGAGCAAGTTGATGACAGCGACCTCGCCCCCCGCCCGTACAGATTCTACAGACATGGCGGGAAACGTCTCCTACTCTGCAGACATCTGCAATAGAGCCCGGCACCAGAAGCTCGAGATCCTCCTCCTGTGGTGCAGTTGGTCGAGCACTGTGGTGCGTGCAGTACGGTAGCGCGCAGGCCGTGCCGATTTGTCAGCAGCGGCTACCAGGGACTGCAACGCACTAGTGCTCAGAAATTTTCCAAAGGACAGCTCATTTGGTTGCAATGAACAGGACAGTGGTAGCCTGGTAGGACATTTCCTGATGCCTTGCATTCGTATTCAAAAAGATTGTATACCTGTTTGACATATTTCTCCCTCCTCTTTGACTGTCTTCCTTTTTGTCCATTATGGTTGTCGCCAGAAGGTTGGAAATGAAGTGCAGTCGGGATAATCAAATCACAAGGCATGACAAGGTATATATACTGCGGATAGCATTTGCTGGGTAGGTCACCCCGTATGGGATTGGGAGGCATGGAAGCACATTACAATGTATTCATGATACGGACATAATTATGCGCTTTCACTGGAAGGGAACATTCATTTCTTTATTAAGTATGACATGATATCTCAATGTACTAACGTGAAGATTTTCATATAAAGTGGATTCATATAATTAATTTTGATGTCTCAACTAGCAGTTTGTTGAAAGGTGTGTACTAAATTAATGTTGAAAAAACAAATATGTACACGTTCACACAAGACAGGGCCTTTTTGGATCCACCCAGATTTTAAGAATTCCTAATTTAAAAGCTACAAAGGATCCAAACAAGACAGATTATGCATCAGATTCTATAATTTATATTATGATATTTTAAAAATCTCATAATCCAAAAATCTCATAATCTGGTCTAACCTAGCTTTTAGGTGATTTTATTTGTCAAAAGACTCACTGTCGTTGAATCCTTTTGGATAATTACAACTTGTGCCATCGCTCATCAAAAATATAGAAAGAGCGAGCTGGTCATTAACAACCTCAGACAATGATTTTAAGATTTTAAAAATCTAGGATCCAAACACCTCTACCCAGATTATTTTTTAGAAGCCTGATTATAAAAACTACACCTATAATGTAGATTCTTAAAAGCTTGTCAGGATCTAAACACCACCATAACAAAACGCACATTTTTCACCTTCAAACGATTCATGTTACCAAATAAACTACCTAAGAGCTTCTCCAGCAAAGCCCTTACTTAGGCACCTACTCTATTATTTATGGGCTTGAGCAAATAACAACCATCTCTAGCAGAGATCTTACTTGAGCTCTCATTTTGCATGCCCTCTCAAACTCCAACTCCAAGTCCCCATTTCTAGAGTCCTCCAATCCTCCCTCTCATTCATGAGTCCCACCATTTTCTTTCAAAAAATAGGGTCTTGGGCCAGTTTAATTTTAGAGTTGAAGTCAAATTTTAAGCCCTCATTTTTGCATGCCGGCGTTGAAAAAGAAAATAAGGGCCTTGTTTTAAGGTCTATTGCTGGAGATGTTCTAAAGAAAACCACGACTCAATTTGCTACCAAGTCCCACTCACCGCTTTATGAAATCTATCATTTTTTGATTCACAATTTGATTTTAATCACGTATTATATTCTTATGTTTCCGTGTGCGCCGGACTAGACTGTGGTGGTGGAGGAGGAGGACTTCTACACCGACGACGACAAGGCCGAGATGGAGGAGGAGGATGACTTCACCTGGACTTCATCGGACGAGAAGGGGGCGAAGCCCAACCCAAGGTTCAGGATCAAGTACCGGACGACCGAGTTGAGCAAACGCTGGTACAAGTACCAGCTATGCTCGGACCAGATCTAGTTTGCTAATGTGCCGATGCTAAAGGAGCACATCATCGACCGCAATGTACCAAGTCAAGAATAAAAGAATGTCTAAGAATAAGCTGAAGGAGCTCGAGAACGGCAGCCTGGATGAGGACGCCATGGCGCACCACAGTTTCGCCGTGGCGCAAGGCTAGGAGTAGCTCGGTGGTGCCGCATCGTGCTCATGGAGGCTATTGAGTTGCATGCACCAACTAGTTCACCCAAAAGCCTAAGCTGATAGAAAAAGGTGGGCAATTCACTTATACTTCAACACCTCCTCACGTGCAGGCTCCCTCAGGCCGCAAACGTGGAATATTGGAGTGGCTGCAATTTATTTAATAAATCGCGCCAGCAAGGATTCGAACTCGAGACCTCTGACTCTGATACCATATTGAGTTGCATGCACCAACCAGTTCACCCAAAAGTTTCAACAGAGGCGAGGTCAATAGCTTAGGTCGCGTCCAATATGTGTGCGATCGTGTTTGCGTCGGGTCGTGGTGTCTGCGCTGAGCGACACCTCTACCCAGATTATTTTTTAGAAGCCTGATTATAAAAACTACACCTATAATGTAGATTCTTAAAAGCTTGTCAGGATCTAAACACCACCATAACAAAACGCACATTTTTCACCTTCAAACGATTCATGTTACCAAATAAACTACCTAAGAGCTTCTCCAGCAAAGCCCTTACTTAGGCACCTACTCTATTATTTATGGGCTTGAGCAAATAACAACCATCTCTAGCAGAGATCTTACTTGAGCTCTCATTTTGCATGCCCTCTCAAACTCCAACTCCAAGTCCCCATTTCTAGAGTCCTCCAATCCTCCCTCTCATTCATGAGTCCCACCATTTTCTTTCAAAAAATAGGGTCTTGGGCCAGTTTAATTTTAGAGTTGAAGTCAAATTTTAAGCCCTCATTTTTGCATGCCGGCGTTGAAAAAGAAAATAAGGGCCTTGTTTTAAGGTCTATTGCTGGAGATGTTCTAAAGAAAACCACGACTCAATTTGCTACCAAGTCCCACTCACCGCTTTATGAAATCTATCATTTTTTGATTCACAATTTGATTTTAATCACGTATTATATTCTTATGTTTCCGTGTGCGCCGGACTAGACTGTGGTGGTGGAGGAGGAGGACTTCTACACCGACGACGACAAGGCCGAGATGGAGGAGGAGGATGACTTCACCTGGACTTCATCGGACGAGAAGGGGGCGAAGCCCAACCCAAGGTTCAGGATCAAGTACCGGACGACCGAGTTGAGCAAACGCTGGTACAAGTACCAGCTATGCTCGGACCAGATCTAGTTTGCTAATGTGCCGATGCTAAAGGAGCACATCATCGACCGCAATGTACCAAGTCAAGAATAAAAGAATGTCTAAGAATAAGCTGAAGGAGCTCGAGAACGGCAGCCTGGATGAGGACGCCATGGCGCACCACAGTTTCGCCGTGGCGCAAGGCTAGGAGTAGCTCGGTGGTGCCGCATCGTGCTCATGGAGGCTATTGAGTTGCATGCACCAACTAGTTCACCCAAAAGCCTAAGCTGATAGAAAAAGGTGGGCAATTCACTTATACTTCAACACCTCCTCACGTGCAGGCTCCCTCAGGCCGCAAACGTGGAATATTGGAGTGGCTGCAATTTATTTAATAAATCGCGCCAGCAAGGATTCGAACTCGAGACCTCTGACTCTGATACCATATTGAGTTGCATGCACCAACCAGTTCACCCAAAAGTTTCAACAGAGGCGAGGTCAATAGCTTAGGTCGCGTCCAATATGTGTGCGATCGTGTTTGCGTCGGGTCGTGGTGTCTGCGCTGAGAGTGTGCGTTCATATGTTAGTTTTAGAGTCTATGTTGGTCGGCATCCATGTACGTAGTTTGGTTTAAAATGAAATAAAATGAAGAATTGGACGCTCAAAAGGGTGCAACGGACCGATGCCAACAAAGCCCGTAATCTCTGGCACAATTTTCCTCCATCGATTCCGTCTAGCTGGGCCATCTCCATAGGGTGATGGCCACGAAAGAGAGATGGCATCGTGAATAATGAGAAGTGAAGGATTAATTTTAAAAAGTTATTGGCTGCCATGATTGATCTTCGAGTGTAACAGTCTTTGAGAACCAAGAGATAAGAGCTTGATAATGGTGGAACCAATCCATACCAAGAATAAGTTCAAAAAACGATAAAGGAATCACCATTGACTTAACCTCGAAATCATCCCTGCATATTGAAATCAAACCATCCCGACACACCATCGAGCTAGAAATCCAGCTTTCTAAAGCACTAACATGAATTGATTGAGATATTGCTTGGCTAACAATATTTGCTCTTCTCATGAAATCCAGTGATATGAATGAAAGTAGAGCCTAATTCAGATAACACATGAGCACCAGGTAAATCAATATTAATTGAGAGTACCCGGGCGTACAGAGAAGAAGTTGTATGCATGGTGTAAGCTCCAATAGATGCAAAAGAAGTGGAGCCTCCACCGATAGATGGAGCTGAAGGAGCAAAGTCGAAAGTAGTGATGGTGGAACATAAAGCAAAGGAAGCTGAGGCGCAGGCCAATAGTTGCCCGACGACGGAGTCACGTACAATCAAAGGAACTGGTGGTACAAGAGATGGAAAGCAGTCATCTAGACAGTGCTATATGGACCATTAATTGAAATAGTCAAACCGTGAGAACTAGGCATTAAAAAGATCCCGCTGAAGAGCTGAACTCTACATCTTAATAAAATATTCAGAATTTCTTTGTTTCTTTCCTTTAGCAACCTCAACCATGTGGCAAACTCCAAGTACATATTATGAACAATCATACAATTTGAACATGAAGAAACTTTAAAGTAAACGAGAGAAGATCATGCATCAACAAATCGACAACACTTTTATTCTTTTGACGCTCATTGTATAAGACCCAACTAGTAAAGAAATCAATCAAGAAGGAAAATGTTTGGATCTATTACTCCACCATAGTAAGACGAGTAATACGAGCAAGTGGTATGCTTGATCAGGCCATCCATTGCACATACTATTCATAGAACATGTTGGAAAGATAGATCAAAACAAAGCCACGAATAAAACAAATAGGAAACCTTTATTAAAAGTTACAAATAGTTTAGATCAGCCAATATAGTGCTCCTATATAGCAGCAACTAAGCAATTGTTCTTCTCAACACTCTTAGAGGGTACAATTTAACAATAGATATGATATAAGTTTTGATAAAACAAGAAGAAATATCCATACGAAATTCCATATCTTGGTTACTCGTGTAAAATGAGATAGAGTATGCTAATCATTTTGTGTTATACTGGTCAAAATACAAATCTACTAATAAGCTGCACTACCAGAAAAACAAGGTCGGTAGACAACTTTTGGAGAATAAGTATCGTTTGGTACGGGCTGGAAGGGTCAATGGTTGCATTGTTCAACGTATAACAAAAATGTTACCTTTTCATGTCTCTAGATTCCAGGCCAAAAGATTCAAGTCTAGGTTATTAGGCTTAGGGAATTTTCATAACCACCTAGACTTCCCTTGGTCATATTTAGGCTTAGGGAATTTTCAATGGCCTGGTTACAAAATCCTCCATGATATATCTTCAATGTCTATGAATTCCTCCCTTCGCCTGACCTTGATTGAGAAACAACAACTATGAATCCAGTAATCCTAATAGTTTCTTAAAAGCTTACAAGAATACCTAGATATTTCCATACAAGATTGGCCCATTCTATCGGATATAAAGTCCAACACTAGCAAAAAGCAAAGAATTCACACATACGCAACATATTTATATCTGAGACAAGGCATCCAAGCCTCTGGTGGCAATAGCCTGCTTATGGGTACAAAATAACAAAGATTCAGAAAAGTGGAAAAAAATGCAGCAGAAATGAAATGCAAAGCATGCCCATGCATCCCTTCCTATAGTGCATAAGTGTGTCAAATTTTAATTTAACAATCCTATGTAGTTTTACCTATTTCTTTTGCTACTAATTGACTTTATAGCCTGTCTCTGAGTACCAACCGTAACACCCCAGATTATTTAACTAATCTGGAGGCTACTATAGAACAATTAAAACTACTAAGTATATAAATTATTCGAAATTTTGACAGAGTCTCCCCTGTAATTCTACCATCCGCGGGCACGCAAATATCACAAATAGACATATATCCATGAATAAGCAATAAATGACCAGCAACTCCAAGAATAAACCACAGACAGTTCACCACAACCATATGACCACCTCGACTAATCAAATCTCCGCAAAGTCTAATAAATTAACTAAACATGATGATATATATGTATGTGTGTGTTCAAATGAATATGCTACTCCCATCCAATGCATGCATCGATCAGCGAGTACCTAAAACCAAATGAAACACAAGAGTGAGTAAAAACACTCAGCAAGTACAATTAGAGCTAGAAGAACGAATACAACATGAAGAAATACGAAATTAAGGAAAAATGAACTCAATATCCGAATATCCAATGAAATAGTAGTTTCCGTCTGAAACGGACAACACTTGAAGACATCCTTTGCATTTACCAGTAAAGCCGAGCAAGTGAGGCCAGCACTTACTCACAGGAACTTGAATATAAGAACCAAATTGCACATCCGGATCAACCGGAACATGAATGATACGTAAATGAATGAATAACTTGAATCTTGAAGCAATTAACCATGAATCATTGGAACACCAAAAAATACGAATAGGGAATGAATACTGCAAATACGATAAGAACATTCCAACAAGCAATGCATATCACAACACAAGCCCGTCATTGGCGGCACGCCCTTGACACTGGAGTTCTCAAGACCTGTAAAGTAAAAGCTACTCTTAGAAGCTACTCCGGCGCACCTACAACCTATCTATCAAGTATCGAAACGATTCC
>LAPY01003829.1:21038-31633 GCA_000970635.1 Eragrostis tef
GCTGTTTTAACATAAGTTCTTCGACTCCGCGCCCCCGCCCCCCCCCCCCCCCCCCCCCCCCCCCGCGGTACCGCGCAGCTTCACGTTCCGCGAGTTCACGCCGAGAGAGCGTCAAAAAGGCATTCAAGCTCTGAGATGGACGATCACATTCACATCACATCTCCAGCAAGAGATTGTATTCTGCAATCACGCTAAATATAAACTAATTAAGAAACTGCTTCTGGATGTCGCCGTCACTGGAACATTGAATTCCCAGAGCAACATCAGGCGTAACAAGAGCAGCTTTACCAGACTTGTGCAAGAACACCGTTTGGTAAAAGAAAGGGCTCCGGTGTATATGATGTAACAATATGTAACGGAAGCACAAAACGAAACTGCTCCAACAATACTAGGTTGGAATGAATTATTATCAAGAGCGGCTACGCCTCGCCCTCCTCCTCATTTCATTACTATCAGAGTGCAAATTCTAGTGGCACCGCCATGCCACATAAGAGATCCTCTTTTACATAAACCTAAGAGAATAAACCTACCATCATCATTTCTACTAATCCACAACAACAAAAAGGCCAACATGGCAGTCACGGGGGCGAAGAGGGTGCCAGAATGATATGCCCTCATTCATGAGTTCTCATAGGTAGGCCAACGAAACCAACAGAAGAGAAATGGGTGCTAAAGAATGTACACGACAGCCGCAAAGAATTTTCACATATGGCTTTGCCGCCCTTTGCCACTGTCAGTCCTCTGTCTCTTGGCTGGCTTGGCCCACTGGATATCTCCAATGCCAGGTGATGATGAACTGCCCCCGTGATCCGATTGCTGCATAGAATGTCCACCCCATCCGGCAGAATGCATCAGCTGCTGAGATGGGTGAGGATCCCTTTGGAATGGTGTCCTGGCACCTCTTGGAGAGGGCGCTGGGCCAGCCCTCCCAGGGTTCCCTGGCGAGAGGGGCCCAGCTCGACCTGAACTGGATGGAGACCCAATGCTGCTCCTCCCCCGGTCCTGTCTTTTCTTCTTGACGATGACCAGGTCACTAGGGTGCATTAACAACCCAGCACTATCACCCCTGGCGCCAGATCCAGAATGCCTCGAGTCTCTCTCGGGTCTCGAATTGTGGCCCCGGCTAGGAATCTCGTTAACTGATGAGTGCTGATTATGCCTGGTATGTCCCGAGCCATGCTGCTCCACTTCACTAGTGCTGGAACGACGCTTATGGCCCGAAGAGGCGTGCTTTGTCGATGGGGCAGCAGCGCTACTTGCACCTCCTCCTGGACCCAAAAGTGACATCGCATTCTTGGCTTCTCTGAAGTCTGAGTCTGGGAAGGCAATCTTCATTATATTGAAGAACAAGGTATGGAGGGTCTCAGCTTCTACTCGGACCTGCATTTAATTCGATAAATTAATATTTTATCAGGCTAGACCACCAGCCAGAAACTCACAACTAACTAATAGAAGCATGTACTAATAGCCTTTTATATCATTTGCCAATAGACTTGCCTCATGCCTATAGCTGAAATGCTGAACCACACTTTTCAACATCTTCTGCATGTCTCCTATGAACTCAGTTACAGCAACATACTCGAATTCGTCAACTCGCTGCTCAATTTTCCGTAGGTCAAGGGTGCTGCCGGCAGCCCCTTTGAATGAGGATTTCTCATTCCTCCTCCACCAAGAAGATATATTAGGTATGATTTGATCACCCTCTTTATCAATCCTCCTCCAAAGCTTGCTTATCACATTCTTGCACTGCAGGAATAGCTATATTTTAGTGAAAAGAGCTAATGCACATAAATAAAAGATAAAAAAAAATCGTATGCCAAATGACACGCCAATGACAAATATAAAGACGAAAAAGAACCTGAGATTAGGAGGTAAAAAACTCTAATGACACATCCACAAAATAATGCTAACAATTCAATTTCTAATTTCATAAATCACAGCTAAATGATTTTTTTAAGAAAAAGAGAGAGATAGCAACAGCCACAGTCAGTAAGGCCCAGCCTTCACTGCATGTGACTCAGATGTTAAAATAAGAATTATCGATCGCTTCAAAATTATGTAACAAGCATTCTTCCAGAGATTATCATCCCAGTTCCTACTAAAAAAGAGTGATATCACAAATCAACCTGATTGCAGTAAGGCACAAATAACTCGAGTTTATTCATACCTTTCTCTGCGTACTCTCAGACATCTTTGACTGGCCGAAATCTGGCGCAGCACTGTCAATGGCCTTACCGCTCCAATTCTCCTTGGAGCGTTCAGCAGATCCATCACCAGACCCAGACATGGAAGCCAACCTACCTGTCCTAGAAGCAGGTGAGACCTTCCTAGACGGCATGTTGCGTTTCTGTTTCACAATAGGATGAATTGCATCTTGCTGTCTGGCAACTGGATCAGCAAAGGCACGAGCATCTTGCTCAAACTTAAATTGTGAATCGTAATCACCATCCACTTGAAATGCAAGATGAGCACCACGATGAGGGAAGACTCCATCACCAGATCTATCTTCCTGCTTTTCTGCAATATGCCTTGGGCGTATACGAATACTCCGCTTACGTTTTATTTTTGGTTGTAGTACTTGCTCATCCTCACCGTCATCACGCTCATGATTCCAGCTCCCCGACTGCTGGAGATCCATATGTGAGTCCCCAGACAATGCAATTTCACCCTCCTCTAGCTCATCTGGCTGCAAATCACCAGTTAAAAGAAAGATGGTTTAGTTTAGTCACACGGAAAGTCAAGTGAACAGAAAAGCATAATAATAACAACAATATGTCCACACATACATTTCTTTTTGACATGGAGCCTGCGCGAGCATCCAACGCAGATAGAGACCGTAATTTTTTTGAAGATGAGGAAGGGACGGGAGGTGGTAATCTCCTGCTTCCCGATGAAGAGCCCGTTGAACCAGCTTCATCAAGCCTACTGGCTTTTCCACTTCTTAAACCACTAGGAAAATCATATCTGTCGTCATTAGCAGGCTCTTCTTCCTCTGATTCTTCTTTGTTATCAGGCACCGAATCATCATTGTCCTCATCTTCAGATTCCCCTATTTCCTCTTCTTCAGGCAGGGATGAGATATTCCTCTGGTCAGAATCTTCATCAGATTCCTCAATATCTTCATCGTCGATCTCCCTGTAGATAGAGTACTTGCCGGAACTCTTGGGCCGGCCCCTTCTTTTCTCAGGTGTGTCACTAGTGCCTAAAGCAATTCCACCAGATTTTGAAGGCTTATTGGACAAACTTGCCACAGCAGCATCTACTTCAGTGGAGCTAGCACGAAGCCACTTTGGAACCTGATTATGTTTCATCATATCCCCTGTCCAATCATAATCTTCATCCATCTGATCAAAAAGCTCAACTTCCTCTTCAGTTCGAGCAATCATACGATTTACTTCCTGTAATGACGGAACATCGTGA
The DNA here is from genome assembly GCA_000970635.1 of Eragrostis tef. NCBI lineage: Eukaryota > Viridiplantae > Streptophyta > Magnoliopsida > Poales > Poaceae > Eragrostis > Eragrostis tef. Next base: position 24,459 of record LAPY01003829.1, read on the forward strand.
AGAGTTTCTTGATACCTCTCCTCATCATGCAGGAGTGTCTCCAAAGTCATTCGCCTTTCCTCATGGGTTGTTCTTTGATCAAAACGGCCAGCATTGATGACTTCATCAGCCATATCAATTTTGTACTGTTGGATATTGTTGCGGATGAGACTTTCAATTGATCCCATGTATCTGTCTTTTCCAGCAAGATCATCCTCGAAGTCTCCACTCCCTCCAGTCCGTAACTCATCCTCTTTCTGATAACTTGAAATGTTATCAACAACAGCCTCCATGTAAATAACTTTTACCTCCCTAGTCTGCCCTATACGATGGGCCCTAGCAACTGCTTGCTCTTCGTTTTGCGGATTCGGGTCAGGGTCATATATTACAACAGTGTCTGCACTCTGAAGATTCAGACCCCTGCCAGCCGCACGAATACTAAGCAAAAATATGAAACAATCAGAATTAGGCCTGTTGAAATCAACAATTGCCGACTCTCGATCTTCCAAGCTAGTTGTTCCATCAATTCGCCTGTACACAAGTTGTCTCCATTGTAAATAGTCCTCCATGATGTCAAGAAGTTTTGTCATGGTGCTAAAAAGGAGTACACGGTGGCCTGCCTTATGAAGCTTAATTAGAATTCGATCGAGATTCCACAATTTCCCACAAGATCTGACCATAAAATCTTTCCCACAATTCAAGAAAGGATATGACAGCAGAGGATGATTACAAACTTTCCTAAGCTCCATGCACTTGTTATTGAGATTCTTATATGTCTTGACCTGGTACATCGGATTCCTTTGAGCACGTGTTTTCTCATCTTCTGGATCAACTCTTATGGTGCCAGTAGATTTGATCCAATCATATATAGCACCTTGAATGGCAGACATTCTGCATCTTAAAACAATAGAATCCTGCAATGACATGCAAGATTAATAATGTGACAAAGTCAAAATAGTTATATGTAGCATGAGCTAGAAGAGAAAACGGATGGCACCTTCCGTGGAAGTGAGCCTTCGACATCTTCCACGCGCCTACGTAGCATGAAAGGTTCCAAAATCTGATGCAGCCTATGAATAATTATTACTTTCTTCTCAGTTTCTAGCCAATCATCTTCTTCTTCACTATGTGTAGGACCATCCCTCTGAAAAGGCTTAGAGAACCAATCCTGAAAAGCCTTGCTACTATCAAATACTTCTGGAAGCAACAGATTCAGGAGGGACCAAAGCTCCTTGAGATCATTCTGTAATCATCATATAAGCTCATCAATTAACAACCTTAAACATTATAAAACAAAAGTGGTAGATGATAGTCATGCCAAAAATAATCAGGGGCAAAGCTAGAGAAGATAATACCGGTGCACCGCTTGATAGTTCTTATAGCAATGCATAAATTTCAAACAGTATTAACTAAATTGCCACTGATAAAAACTAACTGGCAGAACAGAGAAAAGGTACTCGAATCACTACAGCAAGAGAAGCACCCTCAAACTATCATGACGGTACAGCTATACTGGCAACAATAGATGCATATATTTATTTGTTTACCTTATCCAATCATATATAGCACCTTGAATGGCAGACATTCTGCATCTTAAAACAATAGAATCCTGCAATGACATGCAAGATTAATAATGTGACAAAGTCAAAATAGTTATATGTAGCATGAGCTAGAAGAGAAAACGGATGGCACCTTCCGTGGAAGTGAGCCTTCGACATCTTCCACGCGCCTACGTAGCATGAAAGGTTCCAAAATCTGATGCAGCCTATGAATAATTATTACTTTCTTCTCAGTTTCTAGCCAATCATCTTCTTCTTCACTATGTGTAGGACCATCCCTCTGAAAAGGCTTAGAGAACCAATCCTGAAAAGCCTTGCTACTATCAAATACTTCTGGAAGCAACAGATTCAGGAGGGACCAAAGCTCCTTGAGATCATTCTGTAATCATCATATAAGCTCATCAATTAACAACCTTAAACACTACATAAAACAAAAGTGGTAGATGATAGTCATGCCAAAAATAATCAGGGGCAAAGCTAGAGAAGATAATACCGGTGCACCGCTTGATAGTTCTTATAGCAATGCATAAATTTCAAACAGTATTAACTAAATTGCCACTGATAAAAACTAACTGGCAGAACAGAGAAAAGGTACTCGAATCACTACAGCAAGAGAAGCACCCTCAAACTATCATGACGGTACAGCTATACTGGCAACAATAGATGCATATATTTATTTGTTTACCTGTAGAGGAGTGCCTGTGAGGAGGAGGCGCCGCTGGCAACGATAACGATCGAGATCACGTGCCAAGACTGAGTCTCTGTCCTTCATCCGTTGTGCCTCATCAATGATAATGTATTTCCAATCAATTCTTGAAAGCTTGGAACGATCGAACATAACAAATTCATATGTTGTTACAAGAATATTAAATTTCATAGCCAAAACCTCCTGTACAATAGGCAAACAAAAGAATATTAGGAAACAAACAAATTGCAAGGGCTACACAACGCAAGGAAACCCAAACAATCTGCCAGACGAAAAAGTAAAATTCTGAAAGCATTAAGTTCAGTCTAAGAAATAAAACAGTATCAACTGATAGGAGCAGTCATGCAACTAGAGATACCAACCCTTATACTGCACCCAAATGTACCTGTACAGCTAATGATAAAGCATGATGTAGAAAACTAAAACAAAACCTTACACAAATTAGTTCACTTTGAAGAATATTAAGGCATGCTTGACAATGCGTTTTTATCTATCATTCCTTTCAGGACAGGATTAGTTGGAAAAGAAGTTTGTTTTTATGCATGTACCTCATTGCTTGTATCTGAACATCACTTACTACTTGATCCGAACACAGTTAAGCAAGGAAAATAATAAATTCAATAGGAGGCAAGTGTCACATACAAAGTGAAGGGGTTGGTACAGGTCAGTAAGACTGTAAAAAGGTGGTTCTTCAAATCGAACGATGCGCAGTTATAAACCATCTACACAAAAATAGTCTAAATAGGAAAGACAGACCAAGTGTTTGAGGATGACCTGTGTTAGGTCAACCATATGTAGATGTTTAATCAACAGTATACCATGATATCTAGGGAGGGAAAAATACAGGTGAAAGCTTTGTGAACGCAAGCAACTTACTTGAGAGAACAGCTTTGCCCTTGTATCCTTTGTACCAACATAAAAGATGCAAGATGCAGATGGCAACCAGTGTAGCAGTTCGCTCTGAAACAAGAACAGAAATCAAGGCAAAATTTAAGTTTAGAATTGAAATGATATTTCCTCAAAGCATGACATTAACTAGTACCTTCCAATTGACCAAGACAGCGTTTGGCACTATTATGAGATGCGGGCCATAGTTTGCTTTAAATTCCATCAAGTATGCTATTAATGCCATAACCTGTTTAAAAATAGTGTGGCCATGAAAATAAATTCCAAACAGCATTGCATAGAATGAAAGAGAGCATCAATAATAAGAAATATCCTGACATAACAACAGTCGACGGAACCAGGACAAGCAAGGAATGTTACACACCTGTACAGTCTTGCCAAGACCCATCTCATCAGCCAAAATACCATTCAACTTGTTATTGTATAGAGAAAGCATCCATTGAAGGCCCACCTGAGGAATTGACGAGTCGAAACGTAAGATTTTCTGTGACAACCTGTAATTACATTGAATATGAACGGTTCCGACAAATATAAATGTCCTACCAGTTGGTAGTCCCTTAAAGTTCCTGCTCGCAACAGTGATGGCTGCTTGGTAACTCTCTCACTCACAGCATGAGCCAAATTGTAGTACCTACAAGTACGCAAAAATTAAACATATATTAGGCTAAAAAATATTTGAAAGTTCAGAAATCTGCAAATGATATCTGAAAGTCCAATGGAACAACTGATGGCACCAAATGAAAAGACAATGCATCCATAATTAATTCCATGCGCATACCCTCACAGATTAGATACTGACTCAGAAACAATATATTCCAGAGCAACAACGTTTCAGTCCATATCTTACTTGTTATCAGATATACTGTCCCTTGGTGCATTCATCTCAGTGAATGTGTTCCTTATCATAACCTCCTGCCCAGCACATTGAGCAGCAGCCTTCACTTCTTCTTCAGAAAGACCCTGTTAAAGAAGCAAAACATTCATTTATAGGACGACAAAGAAGTGAAGATATTCACACGAGCTGTTAAGCCATCAAAGTCTGTGTTATTGTCCACAGAGAGCAACACTATCTAAAATAAGAAACAATCTAATTTCACTTAGTTATTTGGGCAAACACCAATATACCTGCGCCCGTGCAACCGCTGCAGCAGCATTTGCTGCCTCTTCTACCTGTTGCTGATTCTTGGCAGCAGATATTTTCCCTCCAAGTTTATAAAGGTACTCTTCAGTCTGGGTCAGGAAAGAAGATAGAACATTGTATCTTTGAGCTGCGTCACCAGGAACACTGGTCTGCTGTTCCAATAATATTTGACGATATCTTTCTACATCATTGTTTTTCAAAGCCTCCATTCTTTTATTCCTATCATCATCCTTCTTCTTGGAAAATTCCCTCAACATTCTTTCATGGTACTTGGCCACCCCTCGATTGCGAGTTATCCGTGCATCACGAATGGCCCAATGTGCCTCCAAGAGCTTCTTGCGCCATTGGAAGATGGATTTCAGCTGCTTCTCTCTGGATGCTTTCTGCATCTGCTGAACTTGCCTTGTAAGCTCAATACGCTGACGTTCACATTGTCTGACAAACTTTCTGTATATCCTATCAGGCATTGCCATTATTTCTTGTTGCTCCAGCTCAACTTCATCCCTTAGACGAGCCTGATGCTCTAGGAGTTTAAGCTTCTTTTCTTCAATCTGTAGCCGCAAAACAAGATCAGGTTGGATCCTTTTCCTCTCTAGATTAATTGCAAGCAAACCACTGATCTTTTTCAAGTTATCTTCCCGTTTCTTGCCGAGAATTATGGTGCCCTCCTGAGCTAACAAATCTTTCACATCATAACCTAGTGATAGATTACTATTGTAATTTGCAGGGCCCATCGAATCATGTCTCCTAGTGAAGGACGGGAAGTCAAATAATGGACCATGATATTTTCTTGGAACTTCTCTTGGAGCTGGGGCACTGCTTGTGGATCCGGCCCTTTTTGCCTGCTCAGCATCCGTTGAAGGCCCACCTGAGGAATTGACGAGTCGAAACGTAAGATTTTCTGTGACAACCTGTAATTACATTGAATATGAACGGTTCCGACAAATATAAATGTCCTACCAGTTGGTAGTCCCTTAAAGTTCCTGCTCGCAACAGTGATGGCTGCTTGGTAACTCTCTCACTCACAGCATGAGCCAAATTGTAGTACCTACAAGTACGCAAAAATTAAACATATATTAGGCTAAAAAATATTTGAAAGTTCAGAAATCTGCAAATGATATCTGAAAGTCCAATGGAACAACTGATGGCACCAAATGAAAAGACAATGCATCCATAATTAATTCCATGCGCATACCCTCACAGATTAGATACTGACTCAGAAACAATATATTCCAGAGCAACAACGTTTCAGTCCATATCTTACTTGTTATCAGATATACTGTCCCTTGGTGCATTCATCTCAGTGAATGTGTTCCTTATCATAACCTCCTGCCCAGCACATTGAGCAGCAGCCTTCACTTCTTCTTCAGAAAGACCCTGTTAAAGAAGCAAAACATTCATTTATAGGACGACAAAGAAGTGAAGATATTCACACGAGCTGTTAAGCCATCAAAGTCTGTGTTATTGTCCACAGAGAGCAACACTATCTAAAATAAGAAACAATCTAATTTCACTTAGTTATTTGGGCAAACACCAATATACCTGCGCCCGTGCAACCGCTGCAGCAGCATTTGCTGCCTCTTCTACCTGTTGCTGATTCTTGGCAGCAGATATTTTCCCTCCAAGTTTATAAAGGTACTCTTCAGTCTGGGTCAGGAAAGAAGATAGAACATTGTATCTTTGAGCTGCGTCACCAGGAACACTGGTCTGCTGTTCCAATAATATTTGACGATATCTTTCTACATCATTGTTTTTCAAAGCCTCCATTCTTTTATTCCTATCATCATCCTTCTTCTTGGAAAATTCCCTCAACATTCTTTCATGGTACTTGGCCACCCCTCGATTGCGAGTTATCCGTGCATCACGAATGGCCCAATGTGCCTCCAAGAGCTTCTTGCGCCATTGGAAGATGGATTTCAGCTGCTTCTCTCTGGATGCTTTCTGCATCTGCTGAACTTGCCTTGTAAGCTCAATACGCTGACGTTCACATTGTCTGACAAACTTTCTGTATATCCTATCAGGCATTGCCATTATTTCTTGTTGCTCCAGCTCAACTTCATCCCTTAGACGAGCCTGATGCTCTAGGAGTTTAAGCTTCTTTTCTTCAATCTGTAGCCGCAAAACAAGATCAGGTTGGATCCTTTTCCTCTCTAGATTAATTGCAAGCAAACCACTGATCTTTTTCAAGTTATCTTCCCGTTTCTTGCCGAGAATTATGGTGCCCTCCTGAGCTAACAAATCTTTCACATCATAACCTAGTGATAGATTACTATTGTAATTTGCAGGGCCCATCGAATCATGTCTCCTAGTGAAGGACGGGAAGTCAAATAATGGACCATGATATTTTCTTGGAACTTCTCTTGGAGCTGGGGCACTGCTTGTGGATCCGGCCCTTTTTGCCTGCTCAGCATCCGCTGAACCACTTTCTGCTGGCAAAGATTTCCCCCTCTCAGCACTGCAATCATTTCTTCCAGGCGTTCTCTGGATGCCACGTTCTGATTCCTGCTCAGATTTAACCATGGTGGTGTTACTGTGCTCTGGTACTGAAACTGGTCCAATTCTAAGAGGCTCCTTCGGTGATGCTTTCAGCACTTGCAACGGACCAGGACCACTGGCAGAAGTAGCTTTGTCTTCTGATGCAGAAACCTCCACCTTTGGTAAACATGGCACCTTTGAGAGTGCAGGATTTTCAGGAGCTCTATCACCACTCTCCATGTGTTTCCCATGATCATCGGAGGTGCTTAGACCAGGCTTTTCACGATTAACTGCTGCCAAAGATCCAGAAACCTGTTGCCCTTGTGAATCAGTCGGCAGCCCAGACATGATTAATTCAAGAACTTCTGGCGGGAGTGTGCGATCACCACGCTGATTGCAATATTATCAG
>LAPY01003829.1:38673-49982 GCA_000970635.1 Eragrostis tef
GAAGACTGCTGCTGCTGCTCCGGCCGCGGTGACGTCGCCGGCGAGCTCCTCGAGCTGCCGGAGGGACCACCGCTGGGCTGCATGGTGGCAGGCCCGGGGTCCCGGAAGGGGACGGAAGCTTCTAGATCTGGCCGATTCGGGGTTCCTTCATGCGTCCGCGGCAGATCTAGGTCGATGGGGCCCGCGCTGTCCCCCCGGCCGCCGGATCGCCGCCGAAGATGGCCGCCGGAGAAGGACAGGGGCACTCCGGTGGAGGCAGTCAAGCCCTAATCCGGGTTTGGGAATGGAGATTCTCTCGCTTGTTTTTCCTCCGAACTCGGGTTTTTTAATGCGATTGCGATGCGAGCCTGCAAGGGAAGGAGACACAGCCCCGTGAGTCAATCGTAAATTGGACCAAGAGCATGGGCCTTTATGCTAGAAGAACGGTGGAGATGAGTATTCGCGTCGGACCCCTTAAAACGTTTTAGATTTGCAATGCACCAGTTTAAGAACACTGCTATAGATGCGACCAAAATGTCCAACTAGGATCCCACCCGACGGAACGGGTGTCACGGCGAGAGCGATGACGTAACAATATGCTGGTCTCACACGCGCGAGACCTCGGCGGAGAAGGCATTCCAGCATCACGACCATCCAACAGAGTATTTGCGTCGAACCCCTTAATAAGAGGTGAATTTACAATGCACCGGTTTAAAAACACCACTATGAATGCGACCGAAACGCCCAACTAAATTCCAACCCAACGGAACGGGTGTCATGGTGTGAGCGGTGACTTGGTAGTACACCGGTCACATGCGCAGTCCTGTTGGAAAGGACTTATGTCAACTTTGCTAGCTATAGAATCATGAACACCTACAATAACATCTTGCAAGTCCACTGTTAGACACAATAGAAATAGGTTCATTAGACAGGCTATAAGCTACAAAATTCCCATGTGATATTAGGAAATGGCGAGAACCTCAAAAACAAAAATAGGCTCAGAAGAAGGAATAATGTATAAAATCATGCATCGTAGGTAGAGATCTTGCAACAGATATATTTGAAATAAGAGCCGTTGTAGAGGACATAATCAACGACACGTACGATGATTCATTCAAGGTGTTTTCTTTAGTGTTGTTATAGGTCCGACTGGAGTGTTCGACTCTAGTCTGACTCTAAGCATTATCAAATCAGGGCCTTCAAATCAAGAAGTCACACATTCACATGGTCGTGGAGTAAGTCAGTCAGACGGGAGTTGATCAATTCCGGTCGGATGTGTAATATTTTCCTTTTTCCTATGACCTAGCAATCTCAATATGTAAAAAACAATTTTACCACAAACAAAAAAAAGGCAACATGAGTTAATTTTGTATAACAAGAAATGGCTAAATATGGATCCTCGTTAAACCGTGCTGATGTAATATGGAATTATCTTACTCATTGCCATTGATGATTGATACAATAATTGTCATTAAAGGCACCGCAAAAATCTGACACCAAAATTTCTGATTAGAAGTTAGAGCTCTTCTTCACTCTGTTTTTCTTAAAACAAAAAAAAGTTATAATGAGACACGTTGATCTGGGGAAGCAACTTGAGAGTTCTTTTTGAACTGCTTGCTTACATATAGATTTTGCTCACGGGGCGTTTCCTCGTGTTTTATTGGTTCATTCAGGACACGTTGTCTTTGCAGAAGCAAACAAGCATGGCGCTCAGGTTTTATTTGATTCATGGCAATTCTGTCTAGTATCCATTTTCGGAATTGACATCTTCCTGCACGTGGCAAGTCAAAGATTCTGCGTCAACTGTTTTTTGTTCCCTTGCAAAAAAAAACTGTTTTTTGTTTGCTGCAAACAGACAGGTGCAGTACCTGTGGCAGAATATGTCAGTTGTAACGGTCTGTACTACACGAGTACAAACATAATGCACTGCAGTTGGCCTGAAAGCTTCGATCAGCACAGAAACTCCAGCAAGTATCAGACACAGCAGCTGTCACCTGGAAACAAGCACACACGCAAACCGACGCCGTAAGAACATCCGAGAACTGACACCGCCGGGAGTTCTTCCTACGGCCTGTCAGAAAGCTAGCACTACTAGTACTTCATACTCATCTGACCTTGATATACTACGCTGAGAAAAAAATACGCCTCATGCTACATTCAGTAAACGGTCTTATTTCTTCGACTACATTGACGGCCCGATCTCTTAATATTTGAATACAGAATGAAACAGAGGATCAAACATATACCTTCACAATAATAAATCACAAGAAATAAACAAGATCAGCGCCGAAGCTGAAGAACTACAACTACTGTAGTGTAGGAGTATCAAAAATCAAGTCGTACTAGTACATGCCAAAGGATTCAACTTGCCCTGCAGAAGCATCAGAGGAATGACGCGCAGGTCAGACGCCCTTCTGCTTCCTCCCTCGCTCGCAATGCCCAAGCTTCCCCGCCGTCGAATAACAGCGGTGCGTCACCGCGTCGCTGGCGCGGCAGCTCCGGCAATCCACTCGTGCCGAAGCCGCCGGCACATGGATCGGCGGCGACGCCATGGATCTTAGCATCAGACTGATGCCAGCAGCTACATTGCCATGGGATCGAAGTCTACTTCCACGATCGACTCACACTTGATGATAGTATGATTTATAGAGAGGGCGAGGTGAGCTGAGATTTGGAACGGGGTAAAGATAAAGACGAACTGCTGCCCTGGCATCTTCCATGGATATGCTCGTGACAAATGCCTCACAGTTCACGCCACCTTCGCCATGCTGCTTTTCCGTCTTCTCCTTTCCCGGCGTCTTTGCTTCTCTCTCTTTCTGTGACGTATCGTGCCCACAGCTGGGACCGGGCGGTGGTGGAACGCCGCAATGGCCGGCCATTGGTTAGTGCTCCGCCTTTGGGGCAAAGATATTGGTTTCTCTCCTTTCTATGCTTGGAGTTATATCCTTTTTGCTTCTTTGGGGATTATTCTCCGGTTTGTTCCTGGAAATTCTGCTCCTGTTGTCCAGGGTGTTTGGCCTGATTGCAAGTTGGGGCATTGCATAGATTATTAACAATGTGTGGATCAGAGATTTGATCCTCGAGAAGAAGATAAATACAGTCTGCAGAACTGAACAGTGGTCAGTACTCCTAGTTGCCATGTGTCATGTGGACACTTGGCTAGGGCCTAATTTGCCCCTTGGCAACCATTATCTTGAACCGAGAAACGTGCTAAAGTAAAGCAGAGGCATTTGAATTCCTGAACAACGCGACTCGGCGCATGGATAAAGCATCGTCTGGGAATGTTCCATGTGACGACGGACCGACAATATGTCGCTTTCAGTTGGACTCGGTGGAAGTACAGACTACAGAATAGAAGCAGACAGTTCACTGACAAAATAGCACAACTAGTACTAGTAGGTAGTATATGGATGTTGTAACGCATAAAGGTTCTTGCAGAGTACTTGAACGCAGTGATCGATACTGCTAGAGCATTTTTACTACATTTTTCAGACGCCCTGACATTCATAGATGCTCTTTTACTAGGCTACCAACTAGTACTGTTTGTGCAGCATTGGCGCCATGGATGACCGCAGAAGAATCAGACGGCCTGATCTGAGGCCGCCGGTGTGCGGTGGCGGCAGCAGTGGCTGCTTCAGACAAGAAGCAACGGCGGCGGCAGCTTCTTTGGCAGCAAGCGCTCTCTCCTGACTTCCCCACAGGCCATAGGCCGCACCAGGCACAGCCCGGCGATGATCAGCACTCAGCAGGGCAACGTCAACACTCGTCATGGTGCAACGTCCGTGTAGCGCTTGAGCATGGGAGCCTGCCTGCCTGCCTGACTCTGAGTACTACATGGAAGAATGCGGCGGGGGCGAGGAGGACGAGACCGAGGAGGAGTGAAGCATAAGCGACACAAGGAGCAGTGACACTGGTCACACGTTGATCAGAGCACTCAGGCAATGCAAGCAATGAGGAAAATACAGAAGCAGGGAGGGAAATAGCTGAGAAAGGGCGAGGAGAACAATTCGGTACAGAGTGTTGGCAAAGAGCAGGGCAAATCTTGCATCTCAACATTAATCAGCATCACAGGCGGTCAGGCGGATGATCGTTTTTGCATGTGAGTTCTTTTTCAAAATATTTTTGGAATGATGCATGTCACTTCTGTCTTTAACAATATTTGCACGTGAACTCCAGTTAGATAGCAAACTGCCAAGAATATCAGACAGTACAATACCAAGGATAATTTCATAAAGTGAGCAAAGTGTGTATACACGAGAGCCTTTACAAGAGCAGATAAGGCTTTGAACATTGCCCCCTTCGTGTATTTGATTCTTCATTTTCAGTGTACATAAGCGGACCTGTAACTACATTGCAGGGACAACGTATTATCAGGAATAAATTCAGCAGACACCGTGTGACAGGACGGTAAAATTAAAATTAAGAAGCTTCAGGCACTCCATGAAACCACACCCCTGAAAACCTATTAAGCAATTCCGGTCCTGCCAATCACATCACGGCCTTAAAAACTGCCGATTCAGGGAGCGATTCCTTCAGTTTTCCTTGAGTAAATCTCCTCAGCATTTCCAGGGAAGCTTTCGGTTGGTCCATCGGAACCATGTGACCAGCATTGTGGACCTGCATTTGCATAGAGAAACATACGCCTTGTGAGTGTCTTTAATCTTCCCTAAACTTTCTTTTGTTCGCTGTTGAACCATTGGTGTATGGGATTTTAAAGTTTAGACAGCCAGTCGAAGTTGTCTTTTCATGTTGGTACATAGTTATATGACACAACTTCACTAGATTATCTAGGCATATTTTGTCAAGCAAACCTACATTCTTAGTGGAGATAGTCTTAATTTTTGTACCAAGTTTGATACTTGAAGCATCTGCAATTGGGGGAAGAATTTACTAGAAGAAAACAAGAATTGGTGAAAAAGACTCTGATTACAACCTTAAGGAAGCTGAGTGGTCCATGGCTCTTCAAAACTCCAGCTTCAGTACCATCTACAATAAACGACTGCTCATGAGATGATCCAAAGTCTTTCTGGCCAGACCACTCCATTGAGTGAACCCATCTCGAGTTTCCTGTTCAAACACAATAAATTTCAATACACCATTGAAAATATATCGACTGCAAACCATTACAAAAATCTGATCATGAAAATGTAAGGCAATGAAGTACATAAAGATATCAATAAACAGTTTTAATGCTTATTAAACTACTCTGCAACTTGAATATGCAGCTTGCAAAGTCAATCGGCATTCATGTTTAATGACATTCCAACGGCATGATGCAGAAAAAATGTGCATGCCTTTTCAGACCAACATGCTCGAATGTTGAGTGGTCTCTATGCCTTTTCCTTTCAGCTCTTTCTTTCTTCTTATGAATATGGCAATATTGAGGTCATTCATAAACAGACGGACAGAGAAATAAATGGGTACAAACCGTTCAATATGACTTACTTTAACCAATTCTATCAAGTATCACAAAACAAAGATATTAATGGCACCTCGATACACTGGTTTTGGGAGCAGTGATAGAGGCAGAGTGGCAAAATGCGTTTTATAGTCAACATATTACCATTCTATCCAAATGTCAGCTAATTTAGAGAGTAAGTTATAAAACTGAATTTACTGCCAATTTCCATGCTTATTAAATTGGAGTATACACCACAACTAGAAATTTAGTGTACAGTCAACAAAAGATTGATCTATGTGCAGGTGATTTCCATGGAAAGCATTTCTGAGTTATGTGATATAAAAGACGCAAGAATGCAAAATTTATAGAGTAATCTTATCCTTACCAAGCCAATTGCATATAAGGTCATACTCCCCAGCATATATAAGCACCTTAATCCCATCCTCAAGCAGAGCTGGGATGCCGACTTCCAAGTTCCTCATCCAATCATTAAGCATTGCTTCATAAACGGAAGTGCTGCATGAGACGAATTCAATATCACCAACTCCAAGCGCCTCTCTGACCGCTTTGTTGCCAAAGAACTTCTCCAAGTTTGAGAAGTCGTAGCAAAGTTTCCCTTCACACTCCTTCCTAATGTCGTAGTACTGTAAAGAGGTCCCTAATATGTGAACTTACATTTCCACACCAATAAACTTCAAAGGTTAGTCATCAACTGCAAACCATTACAAAAATCTGATCATGAAAATGTAAGGCAATGAAGTACATAAAGATATCAATAAACAGTTTTAATGCTTATTAAACTACTCTGCAACTTGAATATGCAGCTTGCAAAGTCAATTAGCATTCATGTTTAATGACATTCCAACGGCATGATGCAGAACAAATGTGCATGCCTTTTCAGACCAACATGCTAGAATGTTGAGTGGTCTCTATGCCTTTTCCTTTCAGCTCTTTCTTTCTTCTTATGAATATGGCAATATTGAGGTCATTCATAAACAGACGGACAGAGAAATAAATGGGTACAAACCGTTCAATATGACTTACTTTAACCAATTCTATCAAGTATCACAAAACAAAGATATTAATGGCACCTCGATACACTGGTTTTGGGAGCAGTGATAGAGGCAGAGTGGCAAAATGCGTTTTATAGTCAACATATTACCATTCTATCCAAATGTCAGCTAATTTAGAGAGTAAGTTATAAAACTGAATTTACTGCCAATTTCCATGCTTATTAAATTGGAGTATACACCGCAACTATAAAGTTAGTGTACAGTCAACAAAAGATTGATCTATGTGCAGCTGATTTCCATGGAAAGCATTTATGAGTTACGTGATATATAAAAGACGCAAGACTGCAGAATTTACAGAGTAATCTTATCCTTACCAAGCCAATTGCATATAAGGTCATACTCCCCAGCATATATAAGCACCTTAATCCCATCCTCAAGCAGAGCTGGGATGCCGACTTCCAAGTTCCTCATCCAATCATTAAGCATTGCTTCATAAACGGAAGTGCTGCATGAGACGAATTCAATATCACCAACTCCAAGCGCCTCTCTGACCGCTTTGTTGCCAAAGAACTTCTCCAAGTTTGAGAAGTCGTAGCAAAGTTTCCCTTCACACTCCTTCCTAATGTCGTAGTACTGTAAAGAGGTCCCTAATATGTAAGACATTTCCACACCAATAAACTGCAAAGGTTAGTTAATAGGATATTGTGAACTTACATTCTTTGTCCCAACAAGCTTCATGATAGAGTTGAAAATAGAATTGCAGACCATATATGCTGCCATGCAAGATGCTTTTCCATTGGTGCCTGAAAAATAAAGAGGAGGTTCATGCAGATTAATTTAAATGAAATAAATACTGTTTTTAAGAATATAAGGATTAAACCTGAGTATGTGTTATACAAACAGAAGTAAGAGCTAATTATACATGAATACCCTAACTGATTATTCATTGAACCTCTTATGCTAGCACAGGAAGCTCGTCATATATTCTGAAAAAAATCATCATATTTTGAAATATATTTCAGAGGAAACGGAACATTAAAACCAATAGCTGTGCTGACCATTACTAGAAAAGAGTATTGAGCTCAAAGGCTACAAGACACTACTGGGTACTGACCACACATCTTAATTGCAAATTCACATGGTGGAATGAAGTTGTTGATCCTTTCATAATCAGACTTCTCGATAAGGTTCATTTCCAATGCATAGTCTGTGTAGGCTTTGTATTGGATTTCCGGATCTGTGAGACCGTTACCGATTGCAAAACCCTAACAAAAAAAAGAGAGTTGCATATGTTAATTATCGAAAATTACAATGAAAAAACAGTTGCGGAGTTGACACTGAGTGGGTGATCATCACACCTTTAAGTTTATGTGAATGCCCTCGTTTGCTTTGTTTCCTTGGTGAACTCGGCTTGCAAATGCTGGAATGTAGTGTCCAGCATAAGATTCTCCTGTTATATAGAAGTCATTCTTTGCAAACTCTGGGTGCTTCTGGAAGAAGACCTGAAATGGCAATTCAGAACAATCAATTAGCATACTAGGCTGTTCTATTTTACAAAAGTCTACAGGAAAACACAAACAAACCCTTAATATCCCAATATAAAACTGCTGCACGAATACTTGTCTTATCCATTTTTTTCGGAATAGAGATCTAATTTTTAGATCACAATAGCACAGCTGCATAGTTAAAGCTACGATCTTTTACTGCCTCTACTGAATATCCTCTCAAATTATCCTTTCTATATTTATCCAAACAAGTTACCGGTTCCAGTTGAATCCTATATATGGTAGATAGTGATATCAGTTTAGGAATTGACTAATGGTGCCTTTGTACTCATGCTACCATGTATCAGCATTATTTTTCGAAACTATCAAGAAAAGAGCCCCCTGCAGTATTCGAGTAATGTACTATTCTAGTAGTGTTGGTACTCAGCTACTCTTTGACATGAACCAAACAACCCTATAGTGTAATCACACATCAGCAAGAAAGGCTCGATATAAAAGTAGTACCTGGAGAAAGTCGTAGAGGTCATTGCTGACACCAGTCTCATCATGACGAGTATCACGGTCATCAGAGCTGTAGCTAAAGCCGGTTCCAGTAGGTTGATCGACAAATATGATATTTGAGATCTGCAGGCATGAAGCCATATCAGTAATTGATATTTGAGAGTAGGCAGTTGAATTTACCGTGGTGCTAACATTAAGCAGGAGCTGACTGCAGCAATTAATATTGCCCATACTATAGTAAGCATACTTGGTTAAGTTTTAGTGCTTGCAACTATAAGTAACACCACAACAGGGACCTATGGCAAGGTTGTTAAAGTGTTTGTGTACTCACAGTTGATAGTCGGTCGTAACAGTTTCCCATAGTTAGTAAATACATTTTTTTAAATATGAATATTCTGAATTGTTGTTCTTGACAAAAAAATATTAAACTTAAAGGTACTTGCTTCAACAAGACTTCGAAATTGACTTCGTTCCCACTGATGAGTTGACTATGGCTACCTTAGTCAACCTAGGTCGAAATAGTTTAGGCATGTCATCTTCACCATATTTGATTCCAACAAATTGATTGCGAGCAACACAAAAAGTCAAAATGTTTGACCCCCACGCAGCAAATTCAGTTTTCGGATGAAGCAGGAATGATGCAAGACGTATGCTTACTAACCGTGTCCCAGCCGAATTGGTTCCATACAAGGGACATATTGTCTGCGATCGTGAAGGGTCCGTTCTCGTAGAAGACGGCCAGCTCGCTGCTGCAACCGGGTCCTCCGGTGAGCCAGATAACAACGGGGTCATCCTTCTTGCCCCTGGACTCGAAGAAGAAGTAGAACATCCTGCAGCGTCCAGGCACACGAGAATGATGAACTCAAAGTTGCAAAATTGGTCAAAAATAAAGTTTAATCTTTGCACTAAATACACGCAAATAAAGATGGGCAAAACGCGCTGTTTAATTACTGGTACAGTTCAGATCACGCGATTTTGTTCGCTACTACGTAAGCATTCAACTGCCGTTACAAATTAAGTACGGAACTTTAATTTCAGAGAGGTGAACTAAAACTCTGACGCAAAGATCGAAGCTTTGCTACTCTAACTAGGGCGCGGAATTCTTCAGACGTGTAACACGAATCGGCTAGGGACAACCCAGCGGCCATGGCCCTCACCTGGCGTCGTGGGTGTGGGGGAGGCGGAAGTAGCCGGCGTGGTGGCCGAGGTCCGCGACCCCTTTGGGCAGGCCGGGCAAGCTCACCCGCCGCTCCAGGAGCTCCCCGGGCGCCACGCTCGGGGCACCATCGCCGGCGCCGGCGGACCCGGCCTCCTTGGGCAGGAGATTGAGAGCGCGGATGAGGCGCTCAGCCTGCGCCGCCGGGAAGCTCGCGTCGGGGGGCAGCTGGAGGGCGTCGGCCGCGGCGGCGGCGGCGAGGCAGAGGAGGATGAGCAGGCGGGCGGTTGCCATTGGCGCGGAAGATGGGGGATTGGAGCTAAGAGCGGTTTCTTGCTTGAATTTATAACGTGCGAGGAGGCACCTTGCGGCGTTGGGTGTGAGAGGGGTTGGTGTTTGAAACGGACTGCCGCTTGCCTCGTCAGTCACGTTTGTTGGTCTCTCTCTGACTTCAGTCCTAAATTCACTTTGCTTCCAAGCAGAGTCCACAGAGATTCCCCTAATTTGAGCCTTTTTGTTCAAGTAAAACATTTCTGTCAATTGACATTGTTAGTAGCGGGCTTTCTCTTATACGGTGCTGTAGTGATGTGCTGAAGAAGAGAGAAAAAAAAAAAAGCAGAGGGACACTGTTGGCACGTAACCAAAATAAGAGGATTCAATTTCGGCGACACCCAAGAACAGCGCATTCCGCATAGATGCCTAGCGTAGGCATCGGTCAGGTTCAGGAGAGCATTGTGCACCATGCTTCTTCGGAATCATCTCTTTGTGGCCAGTTATAACCGAATTTGTTTCAGGACATGCCAAGGACATGAATAAATGCCAAACACTTTTCTGCCAGTTTATAACTGAATCAGCTTCCTCGGTGGCTTTTCATCATCTTGAGATTACAAGCAACTTGTGCATATAGAATGACTGAATCCGTTGGATTGGATGCCGTGTCATTGGGTTTGCTTGGAAGGATGTGATGCGGAATCCCTCCTCTTTGGCAACCCGATTTATGTGGTTTTCAAGCTGATCGATTGGCGATTGCGTGTGGCTTGCGTAACGCAAGCGCGTAATATCTGATGGACGACACTCATTCCGGCACGCAAGTGCTGCAGGCGACTGCATGTTATTTGGTCCCGAGATCTGGGACCAATCGAGACTAACAGATGACGCATCATATGTGTTGCTTGCACGCAGAAGCAGGGGTCATGAATACTAATTGAATCTGTACCATGGATAGAACAGATCGCAGCAAGCTCCTGCCTCCTACTTCGATCGATCCGGAGGAGAACTGATTGCTCTGCCTCTGCAACTAGCAAATGCACATGTGTCTTTCGTCTCGCCCAATATGTTATTTGCAGTGTGTTTTCACCCTTAGGAAATGTTCAGTTTACTTTGGACTGATTAAGAAACTCTCGGGCATTTGAAGAAAGCCACATAAAAAAAAACTTGGCAGTTTACAACTATGTAATATCTTGTGGTGGCAGCCAGATCGCAGGTATACCAAAAAAGGTCATAGGACTTTCTTAGTAGTGGTGCCGTCGTTGCCGGCGAGCTTCATGTACTTGTCCTTCCTGGTGAGCGTGGTGCACTGGAAGCCGAGCTCCTTGGCGATGACCCTCTGCACGTGGTTGGCCACGTCGACGGCCGTCTTTCCTCCGGCGCCGCACGTGTCCTCGGGGCGCAGCGGCGGCAGGAAGGTGACGTCGTATCCGGGGCGCGGGTTCATGTAGAAGAAGTAAGGGTCCAGCCACTTGCACCCCCTCGGC
>LAPY01003830.1:5642-29422 GCA_000970635.1 Eragrostis tef
CCCCCCCGCGTCACGCTCCGCCACTGCTCAACAGGTCTCGGTTTTGCAGAGCGTGAAGTGATTCACTCAATAACAGCACAACCAACCAATATTAGAACCCGAAAATTTAATTCCCAGTATAAAATGCTCCTTGTCAGAATCAAACTTTCACAATTCTGGCACTAAGAATGAAGAAACGTTCTCAAAAAATCGTAAATCTATGACCCACTACAAGAATTGAGTCATAAAGTAAGAGCGCTACTAACTCTCAAGATCGCAGAAAGTATAAAATCAGGTGTACAGAGCAAAGAGAAAGGCGGAGAGCTCACCGTCGGTCGTGGCCGCTAACTTCATGGCGTCATCGCCGCTGAAGATGGGCTCCACCTCCTTCTTCACGAGCCTTGCCTTCCTCACAATCTGCGGCACCAAAGAATAACATAAACTCGGCTAGATCGAGGCATCAGAACGCGGAGAAAGAGAAGGAGACCAGGAAGAGGGATAGGGGGAGGCGGCGAGAGACCTTGTTCTGTATCGCGCAGACGTAGGGGCACGTGGGGCAGAAGAAGCGAAGGCGGTGGCTGCCGGTGCCTGGGTCGATCTGCAGCAGCGTTCCGCACGACGGGCAGAACTCCATCGCCGCGCCTGCCTCCCTCTTCCTCCGCCGCCGCCGCCGCTTCGGGGGCCTGTGTTGTTGTTCTTGCCCCGCCAAAACCCTGTAGTCCGCAGTCACTGGTCAGTTGGGCTTTTTAGTGGAGGCTGGCTAGGTTGGGCTTCTTCAGTAGTGTTCTGACGGGCTTATGCATGTGGGCTTATCCACCAAGATTTGTATCACACTCATACCGGCCTACTTGCTGAACTGAACCGCGTTAGGTCGCTGCATCTTCTGCCCGTTATCCAAACTTTTAACCTCCGGGAAAAAAAGAAGAAGTTATCCAAGCTTTGAACCACTATCAACACATCAGTCAGTCTATCCTGATTCCCCAGTTGAGACCATGCATGATCTAATGTTTCGAAAACCAACAATCATCAACACAGAGGGACCAATTTTACCTCAATTTTAGCCATGCATGCAATTGAAAACACATGGTGCCAGCTGGAACACTAGCCCGTAACATAAACAACAGAGGCTATCACTCCATTTTCATTTAATATTCAGGATGTAAAAACAATCCCTGGCCTTCTCTTTTTTCCAGACACTCAATACAACCCAGCTGACTAATTATACAACAGACGTAGCTCTAACGGTGGTAACAACCATGCGGTCAACACTACTCAACAGTCGATCCTTGCATGATGAGTCTGGCACAACCAGGTCCTTTGAAGTAAAGGTTGCCGGCATCAGGAAGGCCTTTCCCCAGCATCTGGCGCAGCAGGCTTCTGTGAACTGCTTTGGTCAACATCCATCGGCGCGCTTGTTCTGGGAGGTGATGGCGGCTGCACCTCAATATCTGGATAAGCAGCCTTGTACCTTGCTCTCAATCCTTCATCGACAAGCCTCACTCCATTTAACTGGTTACCCAGGGAGAGCCATCTGATCAACAAAACGGTTAGTAGAAAGCACACAGTTAGCACTCCTAGAAAGCGACGGAAAAATTATGGGAAGAAAAGAGGCAATGACTAGTGCGCACCCAGCTTGTGTATTATGCATTCTTGCAAACAGTTCCAACTTCCTTGTCCTTGGGCTTATCCGTTCTAGCATGGCGTACATCTACACAACAAACAGATTTGAAGAATCCAATCTATTTATTCTTGAAATGAATTTCAGAAAAGACTAAATCTAAAAAAAAAAATCAGTTTTGCACTTAGAATAATTTGTTCAAGACCCGCTCGTGATATTAAATGTGGAAGCGGTTACCTCATCAGGTTTTCTGCTTGTTTCACGCACTTCGGCAACAATAACGTCAGTGTCTATATTCCTGTTCACTAACGGGTTTCCTTTTATTCCAACAAGACAATGTTCTTTACTGTGGTTCAACCAATGGCCAGTGCGCCCAGTTCGAATGATACGTTGAAGCTGATTGGTCTTCACCCAGATAATTTCCTCAACACGCTTGTATCCCCAGAGCTCCAGACTGAGGAATAAAAAAAGCATACAGTGATTAGTGAAAGAATACCGCATTTCACCAACAAAAAGTTCCAGAGGAAATTGCTCTTCAAAAAGACATTCAGAGGAGAAAAAAAAAGACATCACACCTGCAAACTGTACACTGAAGAGTAAGGGATGACTACAAAAGCAGTGACAAATCATGCTCATAAGGCATATATCATCTATTAAGTTACGGTATTGTGAAGCATGGAGTCAAAGTCATTTAGCAGCCAATACATTTCATCATTGGAGTAAAATACATTGCGCAATGGAGCTAAATAATTGTTCATAGCCCTTCCAAATCACCAAAAAAAAATCATGTTTGAAAACTTACCATTCACGCCCAAGTTCCATTGCACGGCCAGTAACCCATAAGAAAATCAAACCATCAGTTTGCAAAGCTGGAACGTTAAGCGTCCTCATTTCCTCATCACCCATTGTGCCATATGGAAGCTCCATATGAATATCCCAAGGGGGGTCAGCCATAATTACCCCAAACTGTCCTAAGATGTCCATTCTGAAGCTCCGAATGTCACAGTTGATCCATTGAGATTCTCCAAGCTCTATTTCCGAACAATATTCAGCTCTCTGGGGCTTTATCTGCTTAGGTGGTGCAACAGCACCGGCCATCATTGGAGGTATATCTGGTGTTTGATCAAGCTCGTAGTGGACGTACTTGCAAGTCTACAAGATTGTATGATATATGTAACAGATAATAGATAATAGATAATAGATATGATATACAAACAGCCAAACCGGTAACTGATAATAGATTAAAAAAAAAATCATGTATGGATCTATGGTCACCTTTGTGTGACGGCAAGTGTCCAGGAAAGAGCAATCTCCTAGGTTTGTATCAGTATGAGGAGCAATAATACGCCGAAAGTGCACCTGTTCACAGTGAGAAAATTCACATAGGGATTACCACAAATAACAAAGAGACCCAAGACAAGAATTCAAGGAAACCACCTGACTAAGAAACTCGTCAAGTTTAATATGGAATTAATCGATTCATTACTCAACTATCTTATTTTTACCATGACTACCGGTAATTGCCTTTCCAACATTTGCTGAAAAATGCAGAAATCATTTATCCTAGCATGCGCATTGAGCAACATGTGTAACTATGACTTTTATTCTCCCCAGTTTATTTTTTAACAAACTAGAAGCTCTGAAAGACAATTTCAAATAATATGTAAAGTAGAAATAATAACGTCCCGATATCCCTGGGTTCCTTACTGTTAATGGACAAGTTGGTAACATTACATTTATCCTAGCTCATATCTTTGTTTCGTGTGTTCTCGGGAGGAATTCTATCTGAGCGTGTGTATGCCCTTGATCTATGGTAAGGCATTAATGTCAACAGTGATTCACAAAAATAAGAGTTCTGGCAACATGCTTAATATCAATCGACAATTAATTTCTCATAGAAGTGATGGCTAAACACAGAATATGTTTTTCTTTTCGCGTAGATGGATAAGTGTAGGAACACATAAGGCGAATAATAACATTAGACTGACCTTGTCACAGGCCACAAAGGAACCTGTTTGGCGTCGGCAATCTTCTTTAGTTAAATTGGTACAGTATTCTTTTAGTTGGGAGCCACCCTTTGTTTTGAACTGGCAGAACAAAAAACAAAGGTTAGAAAAAAAAGGTGATAATTATAGCAGTAGAACATATGCCCGCAAGCTAAAGGTAAACCATAGAATAACTTGGTGTGTCAGAATCAGAGGTAACAACACACGGACGATGGTTATGTAATCATTAAAAACATTTGGTTTAGAGGTGGCCACTCAGACCACTCATAGATATGAATCCTACAATTGTCTCAACATAAGTAATTTCTTTGTGAATCGGAAGATTAACATATGTTAGCCCCCCATTTGGTTTAGAGGTGGCCACACTGACCACTCATAGATATGATTACTATTATAGTCTTAACACAAGTAATTTCTTTGTGGATCAGAAGATTAACAAAAATTGTTAGACTTCTACATTAACCTCAAACAGTTTAACTCCAATGCACACCGACCAAAAAGGTAAAGAACAAACCTTTGCTGCGACAGCAGTCTCCTTTGCAGTAGGCCGGTGTATTAGATCCAGCAGCTCCTCTCCTGTCTTCGTATTCTGCTTCTCTCTGTAAGTCTTCTTGTTCAGCAGCAACTCAAGATCCTTCAGTTCCTCCTCCTCTGACCTATGCTTCAGCTGGGTAGGGCTGTGCCCCGGAACGCCACCCATTGGGATAACTGCCCCTGGTGTCATGAACGGCCGCTGCAGCGACATCAACCCTGGTGGTATCCTTGGCATTGCCATGCCTCTAGGCCGTGGGAACATAGGTGGCATTGGGTGTCCCCACATATCCGGCTGCTGCGGCGGCGGCGGAGGGGGCCTCGGCGTCATGGCGCTGTTAGTTTCAGTCTCGGATGGGGCTGCCTGGGGAGTTGGCGGAGGCTGGATTTGGGGCACAGAGGCGGACTCCGGTAGCTCTTTGAGGAGTTTGCTCCGGTCGATTGCCCATACCATCGTCATCTGCTTACCCCCAATGAAGGCCTCCTCGATCTGCACGCCACCGCCGTCATCCGCAATGCGACGGAGCGCCAGGGCAACCGCGGCGTGAACGGAGCCTCCCAGCTCCGTGGCGAGGCGTGGTCGGCGGCGTTGGGGTTTGGCGTGGGGACGAAGGGGCGGCCGTTGAAGGCGGCGACGAGGCGGAGGGAGTTGTCGAGAGAGGGGATCAGGTCCGGTACGAGGTGCTGCAGGGAGGCGATGAGGTCGAGCTGCGCCTCGCGACGGGCCTTGATGGCCTCCTCGAGGGTCCGGCACTGCTCGCGCATGGTCGCAAGGTCGTCGCCGCCGCCGGGCGCGGCGTCGGTCTGCGCCTCCATGGTCGGAAGCGACAAGGGTTTTGGATCGAGCTAGTGTTTGCGAGAAGACGGCATGGGAAAGGGCCAAAGGGGAAGAAGATATCCGGGAAGGCGAGATGGGTTTAATTCGGCCTGGTTTGTGGTCTGGATCGAAATTTGGGTCTAACACGCAGCCCAGACTAATTTTTTTTTTGAGCACCCGCAGCCCAGCCTAATGCTTTAGGGAGGCGAAAGGCCCAACTCAATTCTTGCAGCAGCCGGGATGGCGGAATGGAGGCCCATGCCGTGCTGGACTTTGTTGCCTCTTGGCCCGCTCGACATCATTCCACTCAGTCAAAAGAAAAGAAGTGTGAAAGGGGTCTTGCCTAAAGGTTAAGGCACCCGAGTAACACCTTTGAAGTTCTAGGTTCGACTTCTGGTGGGAGCGAATTTTCTAAGATTTACCGGCGTTATACTTAAGTGGTAAGCGGCGTTTCCGTCGACAATGAGACGCCTTTGGTGACTTCGAGAATCTCCAGATCTGTCGGGTGCTCAGTTATTCGGAGGTGCTCATAGGGGTAGGGTTTGCGTACGTATGTTCATAGAGGTGAGTGTGCGTGCGTATTGTGAGCGTCTACATTATATCGTGTAATTCTCAAAAAAAGTTCACTGCTCGAAAAATAGAGCCCTAAATATTCACAAAAAACAGGAGTTAGTTGTTCTCTAAGCAAAACCTCGGCCATTCCATAGTTTTTTTTTCTTGAATTTGTACGTGGAAGATTAACCAACCACATGTTTATGGGGAAATATGGATCTAAAATGATCCCCAGACTCCCTGTCATTTTTCTGGAAGTTGGATGATATTGCCCGATTCCCTTTGGCCAGGTTCTACATGATCTTCTCCATGCAAGTATCTAATCATTGGTCACTTGGGGAGCAATGCAGGGCAATTGTATATATATCAGGATATCTGAGGCAAATCCGGCTCTTGTGGAATCATGACGGAATGATATCTTAAAAAAAATGAGATCAAGAGTCTGACATCCTTTTGAATTTTCATTAAGAAGTAGAGGACCACCGAAACATGGAGGTGAGCTGAAAGAAAAGAAGTTCCTCAAAAAAGAAGTCAAAAGAAAAGAAAAAAAACTGTGCTAAAAAAGAAAGAAAGAAACAGAAAGAGAACTGAGAAGAATGCTCTCCATAAATGGCGCGGCTAACATTGAAGTGGACGCTGCAAGAACATCAGCAACTGTGGTTAGTGGCGAAGCTAGCGATTCAGAGAATCGAATGCCACTTCAGCATACATACACATGACAATTGATGCACATGTTTGGTATTAGGTGGTGCATATATGGTGAAAATTTGATCCTAACCATCAAAATTCGCTTTGCACCCTAGTGCCATGGCACTTGGGTAAGATCATGTAGCAATATTGCCCCTTTTTTCTCGAACACGCAAGAGAGGTGTGTGTCATTTCATTAAGGAGAAGAAATAAAGTACAATCCCCATTGAACAGGGGTTAGTTCCAAAGATACATTCGTGCCGGAGACAGGATGGACAACTAAAAGAAAAAACCTCTACTCTTGCTATTCTACAAAATGAGCTCCGCAAGTCTCCTTGCGCCCGCTCTCTTCCACTCTACTGCCCCCTCGTCGATCCTACGCACGATGTTGGAAGGCACCGGTCGGTCACCATCAACACGAGCATGACCAAGGTGTTGAATCCCCTCTTGCACTCCTTCGGCACTCGTTTGAGCGCACGCCGCCACCAGCTCTTGAAGCTCGTGTCATCCTGAGTTGGTACTAGGCTGTGCAGGCCAACTTTACGTAGGGAGAGGAACCAAACCTCTCTCGCAACGACGCAAGAGGTCAAGATGTGCTGAACATTTTCGTCCTCTTGGTCACACAGGGGGCATTGCTCAGGGTGATGCAATCCTCGGCGCGCCAGGCGGTCGGCTGTCCAACAACGATTGAGGATGGCGAGCCCCTGACTGTGGTGGAAGCCCAGTAGGACTGGAATCACGTTAATTTCATGCTTAAAGTTTTAAACTAGTACATCTTCATGCAAGAAACCTGACATAATTTTACACTAGTACACCTTCATGCTTTTGGGAGGGTTTCCTAACCAGCTTTGCCTCTTGCTTCAGAGTGGCAATAGCAATGTGAAGATCCAAATGCCATTGGGTGCAAATGCATGCCTTGTTCTAGGTGTTGCACATGAGGTGAAAATTAGAACCACTTCACTTAAATTTATTTTCTCTGGTGATATGGTACTCGGCTGGGCCAACCTAGCTTCGTCCATGGCTTCAGGCCTACCAAATGCCACAGTGCAGATGTGCTTAGGACAAAAAACAACCTGAAGCTATCTTGCGAAATGAAACCAAAAGCCCAAAGTAGTACTCAGCTTCTCATATAGAGCTCTTCCTCCAACAGAAGCCAAGCCATCATGAAGTAGTTCTACTATAAGTGCTTCTGTTCCACAATAGAAAAAATGGAGAAGCTATTTTACATGAAGGGCCAGAGCTAGAGCAAGTTTTGGAGAAGCAGTTTTACAGGAAGAGCCAAAGCCAGAGTAAGTTTTGGAGAATCCGCAACAATTTAGAGCCATCACTGGAACTTGCAAGTTATGGTGTGCTTGGGCATACCATCCATCAATGGCGGTACTTGGGGCCTCAATTCGAGGGTGGTCCGAGGGGACGGGAAGGGTCAACACTAAATAATAAGCAAAATTATAGTTCTATGCTTCTTATCTTTGCCAGATGTCAATCTACATGTAGCTCCTCCCCACCTCACGTCACCACTAGTTCGCACTTGACGAGGATATGGATTACACGATATGTCATCGTGCTTTAGGGGAGCATGCATCGTGTAGTGTCATCGTGCTTTAGGGGAGCATGCATCGTGTAGTGTCAGTCAGTATCTTAGGAAACTTTCATGCTCAAAGGCGGTGATACGTGGAAGGGATGCTTCTAATTTATGTCCTTGAAGTTTTCGGTTAATTAGTTTAGAAGTAAGCTACGTTGCTAATCAGGGCCTAAGGGTACGACGTAGTTAATCATTGTTCTTAACGAAAAAACAAGGCAAGATAGCTCATCGTTCACTTGTGCAAACTTATGATAAACAGTTTCAAAAAGGGGACAACAAAAATACACGATAATCGTAACGTTTAAGCAAATTATGAATACAATGTAAGGAAGAGATGGTGATGGGCAGATTAAAAGGACCTTATTTTCTTTCTTCCTGAAAAGAGATTAACCTTTTTTTTGAAATAGAAAAGAGATTAACCTTGTCTCTTGGGAAAGCATTGTACTCGTAAACATGCAGGACATAAAACCAGAATGATAGCTAGAAGCAAATCATGGATGTCATTATTGCGGTCAAATTCTTGATCTAATGTCAAACAGCAAGAGGAGAACTCGTCACAAAAATGCTACTTTGTTGACTTTGAAATACGTATAGTTCGAAGTACACTCTTGGGATATCTAGAAATTAAATAAAAAATCATACTGTGTGTGAGAAAAACTCAGTCCCTGGCTTGTTTAAGACGATCAGCCAGTCAACTCCAAATATACTCTCTACAAGAGGAAAACATGATGGATCAACTTACCTGTGAAACGGTGCCAGCGATTAAAGGAGTTCGAGAATGAATGAAGACTACATGAGTGATATTGGTTCGGCTCACCCCTCGCTTGGTGATCCACTCAAGAAAGACATGAGCCGAAACAACATCACACCATGTCGTCTTATTCTCTCTATATCTCTTCTCAAGAATTCCTATCCGAGTCAGATGCATGGCTCGCAGAAAGGCTAGCTGGCAACCCTTTGTTGCAAGTTCTTTATCTGTGAATGCTGAGGAACCAAGCATTGCCTTCTAATAGGAAGCAGTCGATCCACATCCTATGAAGCAGCCCCCCTTGGCCTTCTTTTAAATTCGAAAGGAACACCGCCACACTTCTACTGTACCATAAAAAAATAGCAGGCACCTCCTGGATATGCTCAAGGTTCAAGGGTAACAATGCTCATTGACATCACAGAGATCCCACTGATCTGCAACTTCCTTTTGCCATTTGAATTCTTTTATTCCCTGTGGGAAACTACAATATACCTAGTCTAATCGCAATGCCAGGCTGCTCCTCACAAGCACGTAACTTTGTTCGTTTGGAGCATTGTTCTTGGTGAGAATCTTTGTCCCCTCAAGATTTGTATGTCGCATAAAAAAACTCAAACGTCCAGCTCGTAGTGCTATGTGTATGTACGCGCGATTGGAAAGTTTGGTGACTATCTAGTGGAGGCGGAACGTGACACGTTAGAACGTACACGTGAATTCAGCAAGAATCTTGCGACACAACTAAGGTTCGGTACCGGGAGAGAGTTTTTATTGGTTTCGAGTTGTTTTGCCAAGATGCTGCCAGTCCATGGGTCAGCAACAAGACCACATGATTAACGATAGGAAAAAATGGCAAAGATTCGCACGCCACCAGTGCATCGATATAGGCCTCTACTGATTTGTAGTCCTCGCATGCCTAATCGTTTGTTATTGGCCGGGGGAGCCAAACACGAGTACAAATTGTACTATCTAAATACACGATATAGAGGTAAAAGAAACTTCAGGTATTTGCATTTGCTTTGTAGTGGCCAGCCAGCGAAGACATGTTTTTGCATTTCATATTTGTTCGTACAGTGCCACTTAATCAAAGCAAGATTCTTTCTTTGCTCGCCAGATTGGCACAAAACTAGGGCGGCTGTACGCATCTTGTTATCGATGCGCCGACGTGGCTGAGATAAGCTTATTCTATTACTAAAAATAGTTGGCATAAAGCTATAGGTTACATCAGCAGATCATGTATTGATCTGATAAAACTATCCATGCGCCACACCAGCACATGAATAAGCGCATAGAATGGTGCAAAAAAGTTAAGATGATCCGTCAAACCTAGGTTCAGCTCGAGAGAACGTCTACTCTTATCGCTGGTTATAAACTTGTAGGACTGCCTGCTACCAACGCATGTGACATCACAATAAGTGCATCAAAATTATAAATAAAAATGATGATGAAGAATCTGATACGAAAAAACATATGCCTAAAGAAACAAGAAAGAGAAATTAGATAATGGATAGTAATCTGTGGATCTGAATAACTGTTAAAAAGAGAAATTAGATTTAAATTTTGCTAATGATCATATTATTCGGCCCCTGCCGTTCCTGGAACTTGAGTAATATAGGTTGCTTGAACTCTCCCACCAGGGACAATTAAAGCCACAACCAACTGTCAGTGGGAGAGTTCAGAAAATTCAGTATAGACTATATTACAGTTCAAACACTGTTCACGATACTAATGACCCCAATAGATAATGGTGATGACACCGGCCGGTATGGCTGGCTTCGCCCCTGCCTCCCAAGCTTCAAGCCTGGCTCTGCTAGTGTGGATCACAACCTTCATGTCCGACTTCGATCAGGTCTGCAGCTATACGGTCTCCTTTTCTTCGCCGACACGTCGATGACGAAGCACTCTCGCCCGCCTCAAACTCCAACTCGGCTTCCCCTTCTCATAAACCCTGAACCCCCATGACGATCGATGGCATTGCCACAACCCAACAATATCCAACACCAACACGATCCCGCGCCGCGTGTAATCTCGTACGTCTCGTCTCTCCGCTCGATCGTCCCGCTTGCGGCCATGACGTCGTCGCGCTCGTTCCCCGGTTACCCCTACGACGCCGCCATGCAGCAGGCGGACCCGGATCATTAAAGTTTTAAACTAGTACATCTTCATGCAAGAAACCGCGCTCTACAACGACCTCCCGACCTCGCCCGAGATCCTCCTGGACGCCGACGCGCAGCAGCTGCCCGTGGTGGGGCGGTGGGGCGACCGCCTCACGGGCTGCACCGGCGTCGGGTTCGCCGTGGGCGCCGCGGCGGGCACGCTCGCGGGGCTCCGCCGCGCGATCGTCGAGGCGGAGCGCGGCGAGCCCGCCAAGCTGCGCGTCAACCGCGTCCTCAACAACTGCGGCGCCGTGGGCCGCACCTACGCCAACCGCTGCGGCATCCTCGGGATGCTATTCGTCACCGCCAAGATGGGCGTCACCGCGTACCGGTCCGGCGCCGACGACTGGATCAACACCGCGGCAGCCGGGGTCGGCGCGGGCGCGCTCTACCGTATGCCGGGAGGGCTGCGGGCCTCCGTGGTCGGCGGTATCGTCGGGGGGATCTTTGCGGGAGCCGCTATTGTTGCAGCGAAGGCGCCGATGTTTAAGAGATACACGCCCAACCATCTTCTCTGAAACAGCAGTTGTTGAAGTTAGCTATAGCTTTTTGGCGAAATTCAGCAGATACTTATAGATTATAAAACTCTCGGTTGATGGAACTTTGGCTAACAGCTTATATCTTTACAGTACACGTGAAGTGCAAGAGAAAGAATACTAATGTAACAAAAATCTATCTGAAGTCCAATTTGATTTACCACAGCAATGAAAATGTTGATGTCTTAACTTTTATATGCAATAATCTGTGTTATTCTGCAACTGATGTTACAATTTCATTCTGTCTCACGGTTCAAGTGATCATTTTTGCTGAAGGGAGTTGCAAGCATACTGCTCAAATTTCAGTATCTTTTTTTTTTTCATTCTCCTACCGTAATTTGAGTAGAAGAAAATGAACCTAAAGGGGTTGAATGCGATTCCACGTAAGTTAATATCTTGTGCAAAAGTGCACGAACGCTGCCACAAGCAAACCAGACTTCAGCTTGACACTCGAGGGGATGCCGTAGCTTCCCTTGCCCACAAGTCCTGCCACAATTGGCCAGAAGCATAGCACCAACCAGCTGCAGCACACGAATTCTCCAACACCAGGGCCTCCGGGCACGCCTTCTGCTGAATTGGCAACCAGCGCCCGCCATGCTCCAATAGCTATTGCAACAATGTTCAGTACAGCGAGCGCTGTCACGGGGATGAACACCGGTGACGAATCAAAGGTGAATCGCCCTTGATCGGCCTTACTGGCGCTGTCCTCGCCTTCGGACGTGTCCTTGCGAGTGACCTCAAACACTGTTTCAGAGAGGCCTACAGTCTTGAGTAGCACGGTGAGAAACGCAAGCAGCCAGGCAGAGGATGAGATGATCCGCTGCATTCTTTGGTTGTTCCACGATGCGCGAGCAGATAACCGGCAATCCATGTGTTCCATGAAATTGTAGATGTTGTAGGTCAAGAAGAGGGCTAATGGGATGCTGAAACCAGGTTCTGATGCCTGCAGGATTACAAAGAGTTTAAACGAGCATGGTCAACTTTTCAATGACGGGAACAGTTTATTTGCACTTCTCACACAGATGAAGTCTTTAAATGTGAGTATGCAGTGGAGCCAGTAGCGAGAAAACAATATAATAATTGAAACAAAAAATCACCTTTGGCAAAAAGGATCGATTTGCAAGGAGGCAGTAAGGTCCCAGAAGCGAGTAGCATAGCTCAAAGGGCGCTCTCAGCGGCCACACACCAATGACTAGGTAGGCAAGGCATTGTCGGAACTGCAGGCGCTTGAAGATGGAGAGAAGAATTGGGTTATTCCGGCTCATGAGTATCTCCAAAAGGCCTGTTGCCCATCTCTTATACTGGGTTAGGCTGGCTGGTCCACCGGTTGGTGCACTGCCAAGGAACGCCGGCGGGTTAGGGTTCAGAAGTGCTGATTTCCAGCCAGCGGCATGTATCCGCTGCCCCGTCAGAATGTCCTCAGTCGTTGATCCATAAACCCAGCCGATCTGCAAAGTACATTGTGATGCGCCTGCAAAGATGTGTGCTGCTATATTACACTCGTCCTAAAGGACAGTGATAAATACCTCTTGTCCCCAACATGTGCCGGTCTCAAAGCTGCAGACAGACACTTCTTGTGTCGCTTCGATGCGACTCGATAAATCTGTGATCGGCGCTATAAGAATGTCTCCAAATACGACGCTCCTAACTGGTTTGATCAAATCGTCCTGACTGCCAACCTTCATTTCCAGCTTCTTGTAAGACAGTGAACCTGACAATATACAACTAGTAGTTGATGTACTAACTGTTTGAACTGAACCGAAATATATTAGGGCTGCACACGCTTCTAAGCCCTGTCAGTTACAGAGTGTTACTCCTACAAGTTTATACTCAGAATTTACCTTTTGTCCTTGGTTTGAAATTTGTGGTGCAGTCTGGTGGCACACCATAGATAACTTTCCTTCGGTGAAAACAACCTGTCCCGTTGTAATAGATTCCTTGAAGTCCGGCAAACCCATATCCAAGTTTCTGAAACCCACCAACACAGAAAATTGTCGGGGTATTCTTTACAATGCACACAAAAAAAAAAATAAGCAAGGTGCAGAAATGCTATTATGGCCTAATTGAATTGGGGATATTTCATTGGACAGTTTGGAATCTGGCCAAAAACTTGAACTAAAAACTCAAGATTTGGATCCCAATTAATGCCTTGTATTCTATTCAAGCCCTTAGTGCTCTTTTTAATAATAAAAAAACTACTATTGTGATGTATCTGTACCTTGTACATAACCTCTGTCTGGTTCCCAAAAGGGTCATCCTTGAGAGCGCCGTAGAATATCTGCGGCGCCTGCACAAATCCACTGTGGACGTCGTTGTCGAACCCGAGCAGGAGGCACATTGCATGGAGGATGACCTTCGGGTTGTTTACAAACATGTCGCAATCCACGTTCAACATGATTGGTGCGTTGGACAGAACCGCGGACACCCTTGTCTGCACAAAATTGGATCAGCACCATTTACTTGGGTATTAGGGGGACACAAAAATTCGGCGGGCAATACTCAGATTTTTCTGCTGAGGTGAATGATGAACACTGACTAGGACATTCATGGCACCGGCCTTGAAGTGGTGGTGATCATGGATTGCAATTCCAGAAAAATCAATACCGAAAAAACCGGTCCGAAAAAACAGAAAAACCGGACAATTTTTTCGAAAAACCGGCCGGTTTTGCTTACCGGACTGACCGGAAAGTCCGGTTTTCGTGGAAAACCGGCCGGGATCGACCGGGATTGAAAACCCTGGTGGTGATATCTTGGGCTCTTTTCTCTTGAGATGTATACGAGACTTGGGAACCCATTTCTTGTCATGTTCATGCTCTTGTTCCACAGAATCTGAGCTCGAGAACAAAAGATAGGGGTTCAGCAAAAGCTTTGCACATAACGAGATCAATTTCACCAAATATTCGGAGTACACATCTAGCTAGTTTTACTCGTAAATTTAACCAGCTTGGAATCAACCTTAATTATGGACGGATGACTACTGCGCTCAGCACCCAAGAACTCGGCCAACTCCCCATCGCGGAGCACAAGGGAACCCTCCTCGGCGTTCTCGATCCGACTTACCAACTTCTCGTACTCGCTCTGCAGCAATACGA
Organism: Eragrostis tef; assembly: GCA_000970635.1. Classification (NCBI taxonomy): domain Eukaryota; kingdom Viridiplantae; phylum Streptophyta; class Magnoliopsida; order Poales; family Poaceae; genus Eragrostis; species Eragrostis tef. The sequence goes on from LAPY01003830.1 coordinate 19,941, forward strand.
AGAGAATGGTCATGAACACGACTGCCAAATTACCAAACACTTTGGGCGCGCGGATTGTAAAACTTGCCTTTATGGACGCCCAGTCGCGCAAGAATTCGTCATCCGCCGGGCCAAGATCAGGGCCGGTGGCGAAGTAGGCGAAGGGGGCCCTGACTCCAACGCGGTGCCTCCTGCAGAACGGCACCCACTGCCTGGCGAACGCGACGGCCTCGCGCAGAGCGTAGCAGGTCAGCGGCGAGCAGCCGTCGTCCGAGACGTAGCACGTCAGCTTGTGGGCCGGGTAGTCCACGGCGAGAAGCGAGAGCGGAACAGTCAGAAAGGTACACTCGTTGTCCAGTAGCTTTACTAGGCCACATATCTTGACATTTCTACAAAGAATGGTGTGTGTGTTTCCCGTCACATATTTTACAAAGAAATGTTTACGGTCAGCTTGTTCGATTGGCTGCCAGCTGCGAATAAACAGTTACAGTGTTCTAGTTATTTTTTCAGCTGTCATTTGGATCAATGTTATATAATTCGACTGATCTGTATAAAGAAAGCTTAGATGGCCCGCAAAGTGATGGATAATGGGAGGTGCTCCATGCCCGTGTTGCACCTTGGGCCCACATGACAATCATACGTTAGGAACAAGCATATGTAGTTGAGAAAATTTTGATCGATGATATTATAGCGGGAAAAGAGATCATATAGATCAATGCCGTATTAGCGATTCAGGTTTCTTTTTTGAAAGTTTAATACAACAAGACCAGTAAGAGCAGCAAAAAGTTTAATTAAAATCATCAAAAGGGCATAAATAATTATTAAAATGTTATATTTGCATCAATCTCGCAATAAGAACAGTGAATGAAAGCCACTACCCCACCTGGCCACCTCGGTTACAAGTACGTTTCTCAAGTCTGGTTACGTCTACTGGGCGTGCGCCTCCTGAGCGGAACCCTCCGTCTCCCCTAACCCTCGCGGACTCGCAGTTGCCCGTCGCTTCCCCATGGCGGCGCCGGAGGAGGAGGCCAAGCCGGAAGCCGTAACCACATCGCCAGCCCGAGAGCCGCCGCTGGATTCACATCCCGATGCGGCTTCCGCTGCCCTTGTCGCTGGTCAGGAGATGCAGCCATGGGAACAGCACGCGGCGGTAATCAACCTCCCTCGGTACGACTACCGCGCGTCGGGGTCCCTCTTGCTCCGCTCCTGCTCCGGCTTCCTCATCACGTGCCCCATCAGTGCGTGCCCTCTCCAGTTCTCGAGTTTATTTTGCATTCGATTAAGCTATATTCTTTTCAAGAGAAATAAGAGTAAACTGCAAACTATTTACTCGTTACGGTGATGCAATTGTTCGTTATTGTGGAACGGCAATAGAAACTAAGCGAGCAGTATTGTTTGGTTGCGGATATTGGAGGCAAGGTAGCTCCCATGTTTGCATTTATGTTCGAATTCCAGTTATAAGTGATTTCGAAAGCAAACATGTGTTATTTTTTTTTCGAAAGACCCGGAACATTGTCCGGCATTATATTGATAAGGCGAAATAAACAAACATGTGTTATTGCAGCATGCAAAATTGTTCTATTGTTAAAAAACTAGACTTGCTTTCAATGGAAACTCTAGTTTCACTAGTATCATAGATACTGTTGAGCATGAGTAATGAGTGTATATTGGTTAGTAATATTCTCTTGACTTCAGGAATGAGAATATAACTGCCTAGAATGTATCATATAATCCACAACTCCCAAGTCATTATATACTTATGTGTTGAGTTCAAATGTTCAATTCAATCCTTCTGGTTATTGAACGGTGTTCACAGAAAATGGTGCGATGAAGATAGAGGAAAGTTCGTTAAAAAAAATGTTGGGTCACTGCAAAATCATTTAGGAAAATTTAACTGCAGAAAAATAGTTGAAATCCATATTGATGGTATGTGGAGATACTTAACACACTTTATGTGATTGTCATCATCTTATAGAACGCGAGAAAAGTGCAACCAAGGAAGCCATATCCATTCTTGACGAGGTAATCACTGATCATTCATGCTCTGTAGTAATTAATTATTTTTCTGAAGTACATAATCTCCATACTTGAAGTTGAGTCCTGTAGGACATTGCTATTCCAAATTCAGTTATCTTCATAATACCGCAGTAAAATTATATGGCATTTCATTTATTATTGGATGGATGGTTGCATGCCCTCAATGTACACAAGTTGGATTACATTGTTCACCAAATGATACTCACAAGTTCCATCCTTCCCGTGCACGTGTTTCAAGCCTTTCATGCTACTTTTGGGCTGCCCTGTTTCCATCTCCTCCAATTGTTTCATTCGAAACTCGCCCAAGTTATGAATTCTTGTCAGCATAGCTCAAATTGGAAATGCATCAATGCAGCTTAAAGTTATATCCAATGAATTTTATATTAGCTTACTCATCCTTGGTTTTGTGACCCTTTGCAATTTCAACTTCCTTGCACTGAAGTATACTGACATGAAAGCTTTCTTTTTGTTATCTCTTTAGTATATTGGTCGTGCGACTGTTTTAGAAAACTCAGAAGCATGTGACATGAAAATTGCAGCAAAGAAAAGAAAATTATGTTCTGAAACATCAGAGAATATCGTAGAAGCAGCAACAAATGGGCATCACGATGCCTCAGAATCAACTGGTTAGTATCAATTATACCTTGTTTATATGTAGCATGCTATGGTGCTTGGATGATGGTTCAGTCACCTATCTGTTTTTTTCTGATTTTTTTGCATTTTTTGGGGCTAAAATAGGCAGCATAGGGAATTCAAATTCACCTCAGTCCAAGACAAGTGAAGATGTTGACAAGACTTCAAAACTCTCACTTGTTAAACTATCAAGAAGTGGTTTGCTTTTCTTTAAATTCCCCGGCGGAGGTTTTCATGTCGTGCAGATGCTTATAGAAATACTTCATTCAATCAAATCTGGGAAACTTAAATCTCCACAGTAAGGTTCCAATCCAACTTCATTGAATTAACTTAATTTAACTGCTTATCTGAGTCTTCCGTTTGGAACTTTGAAGTGTCGGAAGCGACCACGTGATTTTCTATATTGTCATGAACTGAGAAACGATATGCTAGACCATGGAAGCCTTCCACTGTTTCTTATTGAAAATCATCAATGTTGGTCTTAATTTTGAATCCTTTTTGTTGATTTTGTTCCTTATTGAAACTGTACAACATGTTGCTCTGGCTTGCTTATCTCTGGTAAAAAACTCGATGATATATAGATCAGAGTCTTAGTAAAACAAAATTAGGTGCAGCTTTTGGAGCAACTAAAGATAATTCATACATTGAAGGTGCATATAGAAACCCAGTCTTTGTTTCAGAATCAAGCTAAGTTCCTGCCAATAGGCATTAGAGTCCTGGTTTGTGAGATTATTTTTGTTTCCTAAATTATCAACTCTGGATGTACAGATGGTGTCACCGCATTTTTCCCATTCAGGAAACTTGTGTGCTATCAGAAACAGAACTACATGCCACTGTGTCAAAGTTATTTGGTGACTTTTTTAAAAGCAAAAAGGACCAGGATGAGCCTATCAAGGTAGCCATAGCAGCGCTTATCTTTTATTTTTCCTTGTAGTGTTATGACGTTGATTGATTCAATTATCAGCACTATTTTCTTTTTTTGGATAATGAAATTCTTACTATTTGAGACTCATACACCATCTTCGTGTGTTTCTTCAAATTGCCCCCAGCTTAATTTTCTGCTATAGTTAGAATGTTATGCATTTCCATCATTGTTCATTATTTCATATAGGATTACTTTTTATCTTAAGCTTTGCTTATCTTGAAGAGCTGTTGTATTCTGTGCACTACGTCGTAGAAATATGGTGATTGCATTATCATGATGTACCATTCACTGAAATTAAATTTAACATATGGTAAAGTTTGCAGTTGCGTATAATAGAAGGGGCATTGATGAGACGGAGATGAGGCTGCCAAAAAGCAGTAATGAAGGTTCAAATCAACAAGCTTTGATGGACAGGGATCAATGTTTCAAGGTTGTCGCTTCTGCTGTCAAATCAATCGCTGACAAATCAGTTGTGGATCTTAGGTCTCCTGAGGTAACCTTGCACAAACAGATCCAGTAATTTACAGCAATTTTACTTTGCAAAGTTATTGGTCAGTTGACTGGAGGATTCAAAGCACCATAATCCCAACACTCCAAATTGGAAACAACAAGGCTTTTAATGCTGACTAGTGGAACCGAGGTCCTATTTCCATTCCATCATGATGACAGCTGTGTAAGTTTGGTCACATATTGACATCTGACATCCTGCAGTTTCAGATGCAGGGTGTGTGTGTCACGAGACCATTTCGGATTCCACTAGTAGCACTTAGCTAATGTTGCTGACCATCCAGAATAAACTTCCCCAAAAATTTATGACTTATTAGATGATTATATTTTTTATTCTTTATGTCTATAGATGTAGCATATCTATTGTTTTGTTGTAAAACACAGAGGAAAACTAGAGATTTGGGCATTTCGTTATCTGCTCCTCTTCTTTAAGGGATCCTTTGGAAACTTGGATTTTTAGAAATCCGTTTTAGGATCTTGAATTTCTGAATCCGATGCAAACTTTCCAAGCTCCTTAAAACAAAAGAATGTGCCTCTTTACAATTTATGTGTTTGCTGTCCAATACCTTGACCCATTGGAATTCTGGGAAACCGTAACATGAGCTCCTATCACTTGGGCACTTCCCATTTTGCTCCCTCTGAATTCGTTTGTTTTTCTCATGTGTTCCTTCAATATGGTCACTCACGCAACCTCTATGGTTTGCACGTGAATTCTTACCAAATTCTGGCGAATTTATTTGCGCATTATAAAATATATAGAAAAAAAACTTTTAGGTGTATACCTCTAGTTTAGGACTTTCAACTCTGAGATAATTCGTGGATCGTATCAAACTGATAATTAATTTTCTGTGTCTTGGCAAGTTAACACGTGCTTCATGTCCAGGTCGCGATACTAGTAGAGATGCTCCCCCTTTCTGGTGTTCCCCTTGGATCTTCGGTTGCCGGGGTGTCCGTTCTCCCAGCCGAACTCATCTCCACAAAGCCTCGCCTCTGCGTCAGGTCTTTGGTATCTGATCCAAAAGCAACAAGCAAGAAGTGAAAACCCTCCCTGGCCGCTGCCAAACAGAGTAGCTGTAGTGGCATGTGGAAGGATACAGTTCGTTCACATGCCCATTTGTACCGAAATACAACTTAGGTTTTAAGCCTTTGTTTGATGAACACGAGTTTTAACAATCATAAACACACTTGTATGATAACCTCTCGAACAGTTGTCTGCCTTTCGGGAGGTCAGTTTGTAAAAGCAGACTTCATCCAGTTCTTGGAGGCTAGCTTCTTGTCATTTTATTAACGTGCCGAGATGTCAAAACTGAGCTTGCAAGGCATGATGGTGTTCCACTGTTTTCTGAACTTTGTCCGTTTCATCAAGTTCAGCAACGAGGCATAATTCATGTTGCTGAGGAAGCAGCCTCTGCAATGGCTTTTGTTTCAGCCGCCGTACTTTCCCCCCGCAGTCTACTGTGGTGCTCATCATGGTAATTATTTGTACTTGAGATGAGATGCTGTCAGTTTCAGGCTTTTGGGGAAGTGGTAAATGGTCTGATTTTGACAAAAAGATGGATGCCATTGGCTTTTCCAGCATCAAAGGCAAACACAGAAACTGACGAGTATATTCTTTGGACCAGATGCAGGAACGGATTTGCCAATCCTTTAGCCAGCAGATCAATGGTCTGTGTTGACAAGCTTGCCTCTTAGGCTTTTAACAAACACCAACTCAAATGGACTAGACAACACACGCACGCACATGAGGTGACTGATGTTTTAATCATTCTGCTGTTTTTCCAGCGGAAAGAGGAAGGACATAATTCATATCCGCGACCCATGAGCTCGTTGCCCGCATATACAGGATTGGATTTAAGCATCTTTGTTGGAAGATGTACTGCCATTAGATAGTTTCAAAGCAGTCCAAAATTCTTCCAATGTATGCTTCTCGATTGACAACACTTAATTCTTTCTATGAATGCTTGCAAGCAGGCAGTACTAACATTTCGGAAACTTGAGGACATGCGCAGGTTGCAGAATAGGAGCAACCAGTGGTCAGGCTATCAACAGCAGCAGCAGAGTATGAATCTCTGAAATTGTCCAAGGTTTGTTGGAAGATGTCTTAGAGCATCTCCAGCAGCATTGCTAAAAATGAAGACCTAAATTTGCTTTAGGTATAGGAGAGAGAAGATTCGCGTGAGGGGTCCCAGGAGAGGGAGATGGAGAGCGGAGGCATGGAAGGCATATGGGATAGCCTAGTGGTGGACGACGGCGAGATACCACATCTGGGATAGCCTACTGGTGGACGACGGCGAGATACCACGTCGGGCAACGGGATCCCGTGGCGGCGGGCGACGACGGAAATGTCCAGGCGTGGGCAGTTGGTTGTTCGCGCCAGAGGATTGGAAGTTTTAGCAATCCATGCTTGGATTACCATATATGAGTCTAGAAGAGAGAAATTTAGGCTATAGCCTAAAAATTTTAAGTATAGCAATCCATATAGCAACACTGCTGGAGCAGTTTTTGAACAGTTTTTAGGTTTTTTGGCAGTTTTTAGGTATAGCAATCCAGTTTGGCAATGCTGCCGGAGATGCTCTTATACGATCCATAGTTTCTCCATGTTTCAGATTACTAGCCACTAACAGCCGACAGTCTCCTTTGCCACGCCGTTACAATTGAAAATGCTTTGTTAATGCAGTTGGCGCAATATCAACTCATTGGTCACTACTGCTCATTTGTGGCATGCTACACTACTCACCCGAAACAAGTGACATGCAACATGGACAAGACTGACATACCAAACTCAGCACGATGGACATGTTATGATCAGCATATAGACAGGGAAAGGTCCAAGTTAACTCTCTGTCCAGCAAAGCAGCTGCCTGACGGTCCGGAGCATCCACTGAAGCTCGTCGACGACGGTGGCTGCGAGAGGACGCTGCTCCTTTCACTGGTGGAGGAGGCTGCTTCTACAGCTTTTGGATCACGCGACTGCGACGGTGAACTTCTCTCAGCCGGTACATCTCTAATTGCGCTGCTGAACAAGAAGCGTCTGTTTTCAAAACTGATCTCATTGGGAGATTGCTGCCTCACCATAGGACTTAGATTGTTAGCGATGGGCCTGCTGATCTGTAGAAACCATAGAGCAAACAATCAAGATAGATCAAAATGTCATGTTTACTGCAAATTAATATGATACAAGAAGTTGATGCCAAGCAGTAATTGTCTGATTTAGTTCCTGTTTCAAGTTATTTCCTTGCATGAATCAACAGTGGGCCAGTGGCACGACAAGAAACTACAGTACTCATGTGCTTCAGAAGCAAACGGTACACTACTCTTCGCTCCCTTTTCTCTCCAGTCGGAGCGACGCACGAGAGAGAGAGAGAGAGAGAGAGAGAGAGAGAGAGACTTTAATGGGATTGTTCGTTCTATCTGCGATGCACCATCATGAGACTACTGCGTGCCGCTGCAAGGATTGGAACCGATCGAGTACTGCAAAAGCCACTTCTTTTGGCATATCACTGTCGATGAGCCGATGCAGATGCCTCCGGCTCTCAAGAGCCATTTCTGGTACTACTCTGCTCGTACTAACAACAGTACTGCCACTGCTACAGCCACTACTGGCTCTCTGATCATCAGAAAGCCAGTCAAAAGATCAGAGCTTATTCGAATAACTACGTAGGTCCTCGAAGATTTGTGAATACTTAGCGAGAGACATGACACTGCTTCTTAGCACCAATATATTACAGCACAAACTAATGAAACTAGGGGTGTGTAAGCCTTTCAGATACATGAAGTTGTGACTTATCATGTCCGATGTTGATGTACTACTCCATTATAAAGCGAGGCAGATGAGACTAGAGAGACATGTGAAGAGAAAGATCAGGGTGGGAAAGCAGTTAAGACAAGAGAGAGGTATCTTCTTTTGATAAACCTTTTATTTTTCACAATGTTTCTTTTTAGTAGCTTTTTTTTACCTGCTGTACCTTGAAGGGCTCAGATCCTCGCACCCAAAATCCCAACGCTTGCAGGGTAGAAGCAGCAGCACCCCGTTGCCATCCGAGGCCCTGGTTCACCCTCCTACCCATGGACATTGCTTGCATGCAATCATCGCTGCAATGCCGGGGGCCAGGATCCCCCATATCACTGTTTCCCTGCAGCATGCCTTCGTGCGTCGCTGCGGCTTCTGCCCCTACCTTTGCCCTGTTCACCCAAAGAGGCAAAGAATGCATGCCAAGATGAGAGAAATCTTTTTGATTCGAGCAGTACTGAAACGGTTTAAAAAAACAGAAGAGGGGCAAAAAAAACCTTTTCATTGGTGGGCACAGGAACTCTTTGGGGCTTCCCTCATCAACGGTGAATGAGTGCTTCGGATGTACTACTAGCCGTGGTTGCATTTCTGATGGTAACATGAAAAGAGGAGAGAAAAAGTAAAGGTGGTTTGGCTTTCCATTGGCAGCATACATGTGTCGAATTAGGGCACTAAAAGGTGGTTTGGCTTTCCATTAGCATCACACATGTGCAAAACTACTGAGGTGAGTGCGTCCCACATACCATGTATGTGTGCATGGCGGAGAAATCTTGCAGCTAATCATTGATGTCATTGTTAGGAATGTTCAGTGATTACTGTGCTAGTTATGATCATGCTTTCTTCTGAAGTGAGTACCATAGACCACATGCATGCTTCTGAATACCTCCCTCACTTCGGACAAGAGTAAAGATAACTGAATTGTATAGTGTAGTAAATTGATCTAATGCAAATCCCAATAAATAAGTTGCATGCAGGGCCGTCAGGACCGCAGGAACTAAGAAGATTTGGTCCCTAATAAGAATTTGAACTAAGAGGAAAGGATAAGGACAAGGGAAGTTTCTCTCTTACCTTTCTTTACAGCGCCGTGTTCATGCCCTGAACTTCTGTACATCTGTCGCAAAGAGCAAAATGAACTTCAGTTACTACATGTACAATTCTCAGCTTCAATCATATCCCATAGTAATACTTGTGTACAGGCTAAGGGCTGAAGAAACTCACAAACCTGAAGGTGGCTCTTGACATGAGCAATGGTAAGACCTCTAACATCCATGAGCTGGAGAATGAGCTTAGGAGTAGCTTCTGCAGCATCAGCATCAACACCAAGTGCATGTCATGCATGAGAGCGACGAAAGGAAGATCAGACGCCATGAACACGCATGCTTGAGCTATGCCATGCCCATGAACACGCACGAACAAGATGCACTGGAAGAAGGAACGTACTGTCCGGCCCGCCAAGGCAGTCGACGGCTCTGACGAAGCTGTGGTGGAGCTCGCTGGTCCACCTCAGCCTCGGCACCTTGGACCTGTTGTACCGCCGCGTCGCCGCCCCGTTCCGCCCACTGCCGCCGCCACCGGTCATCTCGCCGTCTCCGGCCGCCCGCCGGCCCCTTC
>LAPY01003831.1:29387-41638 GCA_000970635.1 Eragrostis tef
GTGCATGCAATTTGAGCTAGCAAATGAGCTCCAAAAATTGCGAAACTGGTCTTGATCAAAAGAGGAGAAGATGGAGAATCCAGTGACATAACATGTACATCTCAATTCTCAAAGAAATTCAAATGGCAGTCGGTCAAAGTTGGTCAGTTTGGAGACTTTGAGGATTTATTTGAGCATCCAAACGAATTTCAAAAATCTCCAAAAATTCTCCAAAATTCTGATATCCGAAGGGCTATCTCCAGGATTGTTTCTTGGGTCAAGTTGTTTCAGAAAAGTTCGAGTTTCTTCAGAAGCTTGGATTTGACAATTGTTTGAATTATTGATTTCGAATTTTGAATTTGGTTTGAGTTTGTGCTTTCTGTTCATTTGTGTGGGCACTAACTGGAAATCAGTGACACGGGGTGTCACAGGGAACTCCCTGACCTTGTGGAAAACCTATCTACAACATTACTTGAGTTCGATGCTGGTTACAACAAGCTAACAGGTGTGCTTCCTTCAACCATGTCGAACTTAGTCTCAACAGGATTGATATTGGCAACAACCTACTCACAGGAGCAATACCAGACTCAATCACATTGATGCAAAATCTTGTGTTGCTTGATATCTCAGGCAATAACATGTCAGGACCTATCCCAACACAAATAGGTTTGATGAAAAGCTTGGAGCAACTGCATCTCTACCAAAACAAATTCTTTGGCTCGATACCTGATAACATCGGCAACCTTACCAAGCTAGAACATTTCTACTTGTTTGATAACAAACTAAATTCAACAATCCCGGCTAGCTTATTCCACCTCAGTAAACTTATCTCTCTACTTCTTTCTCATAACTGTCTTGCTGGCACGCTGCCGCCTGATGTTAGCGGGCTAAAACAAGTGGCTGAAATTGATTTCTCTTCAAACTTTTTGATCGGAAAGATCCCCAGTTCATTTGGACAGCTTAGGATGCTTACTAACCTAAATCTATCACGCAACTCCTTTGAGGACACACTCCCATACTCTTTTGAAGAGCTAACAAGCTTAATATGACTGGATCTCTCCTCCAACAATCTATATGGTGCCATCCCCATGTTCCTCGCCAATTTCACCGTCTTGAAAGCATTGAATCTCTCCTTCAATAAGCTAGAAGGCAAGATACCAGAGGGAGGTTTTTTCTCTAACATCTCCTTGCAATATTTGATCGGGAATGCTGGGCTATGTGGCGCTACCCGTCTAGGATTCTCGCCATTTTTTGAAAAATCTAGCTCCACAAATAGGAATCTCCTAAGGTTTCTAATCCCTACTGCCACCATTGCATTTGGTTCTGCTGTTCTTTTTGTTTAACTAATTATCAGAAGGAAAATTAGAAATAAGAGACATGTCCAGACCTTTGCTGTTGGTCCAAGTGATGTGATGAGACATATGTTACTCTCCTACCACGAACTTGTTCGCGCTACAGATAATTTTTGTGAAGATAACCTGCTGGGGACTGGAAGCTTTGGAAAAGTTTTCAAGGGCCGCCTGAGCACTGGTTTCGTGGTTGCAATAAAAGTTCTCGACATGCAACTAGAACAAGCCGTTAGAAGTTTTGATGCTGAGTGCCGTGTGCTTCACATGGCTAGGCACCGAAACCTGATAAAGGTACTAAACACATGTTCCAACCTTGACATCAGAATATTGGTTCTAGAGTACATGCCCAATGGAAGCTTGGATATGGTCCTACATTCTGAAGGCAGAAGAAACTTGGGCTTCCAAAAGAGGCTACATATCATACTGATGTGTCAATGGCTATGGAGTACCTACACCATGAGCATCATGAGGTGGTCCTGCACTGTGACTTAAAGCCTAGCAATGTATTATTCGATAACAACATGACGGCACACGTATCAGACTTTGGCATCGCCAAGTTGCTATTGGGTGATGACACATCCCTGATTACTGCAGGCATGGCTGGAACAATTGGGTACATGGCACCAGGTACTACCACCTTTTACGTTTTGCAAAACAATTAGCAATCTATATCAAGATTCATGCTTAAAGTTGTGTTGTTAATCTCCTGAGCAGAGTATGGATCTCTTGGGAAGGCATCTCGCAAGAGTGACGCGTTCAGCTTCGGAATCATGCTCCTTGAAGTCTTCACTGGAAGGCGACCGACAGATGCTATGTTCGTCGGAGAATTAAACATCAGGAAGTGGGTTCATCGAGCATTTCCATCTGAGCTTGCCTCCATCTTAGATGACCAGCTCCTGGAAGATTCTTCTTGTACCCGTGACTTGAACGATTTCCTTCCGCTGATATCTGAGCTGGGATTGGTCTGCTCAAGTGATTCGCCTGACGAAAGGATGTCAATGAGCGATGTGACCGTGGCACTGAAGAAGATCATAAAGGATTACACTAAATCGGCGGCGGCAGCACCGCAGAGAATTTCCTCTTGATTATCAAGTATTTTCTGTATTCATTAGTTGTGTTTTGTTCTGCAGATGAAGAACAACATCAGCTATCCTTGGTTTTTCATTACTTGTCTGTCGCATGGATTGTTCTTGCTATGATTTCTGAACAAATACTGTCGGTGGAGGGTCCAGGGTTCACTTCAGAACAATGCGTTATGATCGCCAATCGGTATGTTAACAATATCAAACATGAGAACATTCTGTAATCCCATCAGTGTTTCCCAACAATTCTGTACCAAGAGTCCAAGAGATCAATTAGTAACTGCTTATAATGAGCCGCGTGACGTGTTGCACATTACAAAGCAGAGGAGTGCAGGTTCTGCGCATATTATGGTAAGCGTCATCGTTGAAGCACCGTCTGACGGAGACGGAGTTTGCGCTCATAGCCCTTGCCGTTCATCAGCATCAGAACTGAGGGAAAATCAGCATCAGAGCTAGCATGCAGTCGCTCGACGGAGATGGAGTGCACGCTCCTGCCGAGTCCTGGAATGCGTCGCGGCCCAAGATGGGTGGCACGGAGACGTCGCAGTGGTCCGCTTTGCGCCGCCAGCTCCCCGGTTTGTTTTCATGAACTGCGCCGGCCCGGGCCGTCCGCCACAGCGTGGTTGAACCGAAGCCCACCACGAAGCTGCCGCCCCCGAGTTTGATGTCCGTGAGCAGGTCATCTGGAGGTTGTACTCAGGTTGGGATGGGCGTGGTTCAGCCATGGAGTAGCGATTCTTCTCCCAAGCTATGGGCGTGCTTTCTTTCTTTCTTCTTCCTTTTTCTCCCAAGCGACGATGAGGTCAACTGCAGTAGTGACATCGAGCTCCAGGCAAGAGCCTAATTAACGCACAAGACAGCTCTTAGCAGTAGCGATTTCGAGGTCAAGGCAAGAGCCTAACGCACCAACAAGCTCTTAATTGGTACTGGACTGAGTTACATATATGCTGCTACATGACTAAGTAATTTTTCCTAGCTGACGCAACTTGCTTGAATGTTGTGCTTGAATGTTGTGCCACCGTATACGATAATGAGAAGTCTTTTCTAAGTTTTGTTTTTGGTGTGACCGTTTGGAGGGTCCTTTTGGATGATTTAATACAAAACAGCTAGGTGCATCAATCGATGCAAATGGTGGAATTAAAATATATTCCCTTTTCTAAAAAATGAGGTGGTTCTCCACAGTGACATGAAGCCTAGCAACGTATTGTTCGATAACAACATGACGACACACGTATCTGACACTGGCAATGCTAAGTTGCTATTGGGTGATGACACCTCCCTAATCACTGCAGGCATGCCTGGAACAATTGGGTACATGATTTCTACAATTGCAAAACCATTTATGATTTATATCACCAATCATGCTTAAATATACGTTCTGAATCCCTTGAGCAGAGTATGGATCTCTTGGGAAGGCATCCTCGACACTAGCTCCTTCTAGATCCTTCCTACACCCGTGACTTAAACGATCATCTTCCGCCGATATTTGAGCTGGGATTAGTCTGCTCAAGTGATTATTCGCCTGACCAAAGGATGCCAATGAGTGGTGTGACTGTGGCACTCAATAAGATCATGAAGGACTACACAAAATCAGCGTCAGCATCACAGAAGAGAGTTTCCTAGTGATTCCAAATTATGCTTTGTATTCATCACATGCGTTCGCTTCTTCACTAGCTAGAACAACATACAACAACATCATTTATCCCTTTATTTTCGTTACTTATCTATCACGTTCCATTGTGTTTCCTATTAGACTATACAGTCATCTGTCAAATAATTTTGTGTACTGTGAGTGGAGACCTCCGGGTTCACTTCAAACTAACCAATCCACTATGGTCGCCAATCATCAATATCGGGCATCTGCACAATCTGCAATATGTGTTTCTGAACAGTTGAGTACCAAGAGATTGTTGCCACTACCGTTCCAACAATTTAGTCTCTGTTAAATTAGCTGCATGCAATTTTCAAATGTGCAAAACAGAGGAGCGCAGGATCTCCATGTGCCATGGAAAACAACTCTGAAGCACCGTCTGATGGAGATGTGCATGCTCACAGCCCATGCCTAGCATCAGAGCCGACTGGAGCTAGCATGCAGTGTAACGGACATGGAGTGCGCGCTCGGGGGAGTTGGGCTGAAATATTTGTGGTCGCCAATAATTACTGTAGAATGAGGAAGCTATTTGGGGAACTTCAGGAGTATCCAAAGCCCTCAATGTGGCAGTTTTTTAGATCGAGAAAAAATTGGGAGTTGTCTGATGCATCAATGAATTATGTGTTTTTGTACCATTTTTCTCCTTAATTTGGAGAGCTCGCAATGGGCTAATCAATTAAGCAATGCGTGGTGCCAAAGAGGTTAAGAGATCATGCATATGGATATGGATGCTTGAGCTAGCGCACATCACATTGGAAATTCGCTACAGCACACTAGAAAGATATAGCATTAGCCACAGCACACTCTAACTTTGGTATTTAGCTATGACACACTCAAAGTATGTGGTTTCATAGCTGCAGCACATAAAAGTGTTTTTTCATCTTTTTTTTTATCTTATTGCTCGTAATACATTACAACTTTAAACTTTGCACATTGATAATTTTGACATTTTCTATCTATATGTTTTTTTACATTTCTTTCATTAAGAATAACTTTTGTTTTGTAAAACAAACTATGTGAACAATTAGAAAAAACTCTGTAATAAATCACATAGATAGAGAATGCATTAATGTATCACTGTGCGAAATTTTAAACTGTAATGTATTTCGAGCAATGAGATAGGAAAGTTGAAAAAAGTCAAATTTTTTTTGTTGAGTGTGTTGCAGCTTTAGTGTGTTGTGGCTAAAACCAAATCTTTTCAGTGTGTTGTATAGCAAATTTGCCCTACTCTAAATGCATGGCTTCATGACCAACGTCACGGATGCTCCGCACTTCCGTGCTCGTTAGTCGGCTATAACATGACAACATGCTCAACCGAACCTCGCAAGGGGGAGGTCTCGGTATCACGTACGCATAACATGCTGTAACACCCTACTCTAAACAAAGCATATATCATAAAAGAAAAGCTTAAAAGGTAAAAAGAAAATAAACCAATGACAGATTTCTAATAAGCAACACTTTGTCGTAACACCCGATAAGTGATCAAACTCCAAGCTTCAAAGCTTTACTAATGATTGAAGTTCAACAACGAGTGCACGTGCAAAACAGCTACTCCCCATGCCCATTATGCTCACTTTATTCATTAGCACCTGGAAAGATGAAAGGTGTGAGATAAACTCAGCAAGCAACAGCTATGAATATACACACATCTCACATATAGTTGTTTATTAGTTTTAAAACCAATGAATAATGAGCAGCCAACATGGAAAGCAATAAACAATCAAATGTACTCTTTCAATTAAACGATAAGGTATGAATTGATCATCCATAATTCTCCAAATACAGATATCACAATCTCTATGATAATTCAACATCCTCCGACGATTATCAAGAATGTATGCATGCCATGATGCAACTTCAGTGAGAGTTTTATGTCCGACGATGCCAACCTCTCATGCAACTTCATGTACCGGTACTAGTCATGCACGATGGCAATGACAGGCCTTTAAACTTCAGATGAATTAATGCATATGCATGTATGTATGAACGACAAGTATGCGTGATACCGTTGATCGCAATCAGTGCAAGACATAACCATTGATGGAGTAATATAAACGACATAGATAAAACTGATCCGAGTGTCAAGCATACGACATATTGAGTTCGACAATCAACCTTCATGCATCACTGATTAAAATCAAATAAACAATCATCAATCATCAATGGTTCAGCGAGAAGTAAAGCAATTTGATAGAATCTCTGGTGTGTTTGCTATTTTATTCAGAAAAGATGCAAAACATGCATACAGACATAGCGATTGCCACATCCCCTATGTTACTTGTCTCTTAAGCGAAGACGATGAAGAGAACTCGCCTAATCAAAGATTAGAAGTGCTACCACCTGATTCAACAGTAGAACGGCATATTTAAAATCACATCATCATATACAAACTGAATGTAAAGCGTTCCTATGGCCGTTTGCAAAGAAAACCCTAAACAGCCACGTTACGCCGAAAATTGTCTACACAGACCAGTGGGCTTAACAATTTCATATCTATTTTTATACAACAGAGAAAAGGATAAATGATCACACTAAGAACATTTACAGAAAATGATCTACAAGATTGGTGTTCAACTCAAAAATTAATTCTGACTGCAAGAGGATTAGAAGTGCTACCACCTGATTCAATAGTAGTAACGGCATATTTAGAATCACATCATCATATAAAAACTGAATGTAAAGCGTTTCTATGGCCGTTTGCAAAGAAAACCCAAAACAGTCCCTTAACGGCGAAAACTGTCTCCACAGAACAGTCGGCTTAATATTTTCGTAACTATTTTTATAAAACAGATAACAGGATACATGAGCACACTAAGAGCATGTACAGAAAATTATCTACAAGATTTCTATTGAACCCAAAATTTAATTCTGACTGTAAGAGGGTTTAAACTGACGAACAAAGCAGGCATTCAGGTTTCTCACTATTATGCGAACAGATGATATTCAGAAAATAATATCTCCAGTTCTACTGAACCAAAACAGGTGTTTCAGCACTCTACAGAAAGGTATTGAAACCCTCTACAACTTTCGAATGTACGAGGTTTCCAGAATCGAAACCTAAGCCCCCGAAAAACTGCTCGTTCTATTTACAGGCAGTCTGAAACTGCAGGGCAGTCAGTTTACGAACTCTAGACTCGACCCTAGACAGAAAGCTCTGCTGATCCAGCGCTGAAGGGAGAGGTCATTAAGGAAAGGATTGATTTCGCATGTTACCTAATCAAGGTCTCGATCCCCCTTGACCTGCCTGCTTGCTGTGCGCCCAATTGCCTCTGCCCCTAGTCGATCGCCGCAACCAGCAAGGAGGACGCAGGAATGGAGAGCGCCGCCGCCTCTGATCCCCACGATCCGAAGGAACGTGAACCGACGATACTACGGTGAGTAGGGACGTGGGTTGTACCAGGTTTGGACTCTACTTAGGCTTGGTTTACCTCCTTAATTAGCCCACTAATCCGGCCCAACAACAAAAGGTTTAACTGTTTTTTCTTCCTGGGCGTTACATTCTCCTCTCCTTAAAAGAATTCGTCCCCAAATTCTACCGCTTAACGCAAAGAACGAAACTTGATATTGGCAAAGAAAAGTTTCTTCACATACCACTTTCAAAAAGTTGAGGGTACTTCCGACGCATGAGTTCCTCATGCTCCCAAGTAGCTTCTTTGATTTGACCAAAGCACTTTTACATACTTGATCACCTTTCTTCTCAAAACACGTTCCGAGGTCTCCATTACACAGACAGGATGAGACTCAATAGTGAGATCCTGCTCAACGGTGATAGGATCCAGATCAATCTTGTGCTCTCGGTCATGGAGATACTTTCTCAACATGGATACATGGAAAACAATATGCACCCCCTTCATGGACTCTGGTAACTCCAATCGATAGGCTAGTTTCCCGATGCGTGCAATCACCAAGAAAGGACCAATGTACCTCGGGCTAAGCTTCCCTTCGGTGCCAAACCTCACAATGCCTTTGGTAGGTGAAACCCTCAATAGGACATGATTTCCAACCTCAAACTCTAGCTCACGCCTCCTCGCATCTTCGTAGCTCTTCTGCCAACTCTGAGTAGCCAACAAGTTATGACGTACTTCGGCAACTTTATCCACAGTTTGTTGAACCCAATCGGGCCCTAAGAATGCCTTCTCTCCCACTGAATCCCAGCATAATGGCGATCTGCACCTCCTGCCATAAAGTGCCTCATATGGTGCCATCTTAATGCTAGCATGGAAGCTATTATTATAAGCAAACTTGGCTAAAGCCAAGTGATCCTCCCAACTGCCTTTCCACGAAAGGACACAAGAACGCAACATATCCTCCAAAGTCTAAATTGTTCGCTCAGATTGTCCATCCGTCTGTGGGTGAAATGCAGTACTAAGATTCCTGTTTGTACGAAAAGCATCCTGCACACTCGCCCAAAACTTAGATACAAATTTGGCATCCCGATCTGAAACAATGGTCTTTGGTTCACCATGTAACCGCACAATCTGTGAGACATAAAGAGGACCCAAATCGTAAGCTGAGTAAGTACTCTTCATAGGAATGAAATGTGTCGACTTTGTGAGTCTATCAACCACAACCCATATAGCATCCATCCCTCGTCGTGAACGAGGTAGTCCAACTACAAAATCCATAGTTATGTGCTCCCACTTCCATTCTGGGATTGGCAATGGTTGCAATTTACCTGCGGGCCTCTTGTGCTCAGCTTTGACCTGCTGACATACTCCACAAGATGCAACATATTTAGCTATATCCACCTTCATTCTCTTCCACCAGAAATTCTGCTTCAAATCCCGATACATCTTCGTCTCACCAGGATGAATAGTATACGGGGTACGATGTGCTTCCTTCAGAATATCCATTTTTACATCAGCCTTTTGAGGAACACAAAGGCGTCCTCAAAAGCGTATTGCTCCTTGCTCATCAATGTTGAACTCATTTGGCTTACCCTCCATGATGCGTTTCTTAACACCCTGAAGAAGACGATCATGTTGTTGTGCTTCCTTCACTCGCTGTGGTATAGCAGACTCAATAATCAACTGGGTCTCTGTCTGTGCTGTACCAGCATAGCAATAGGAAATGCTCATCCTATCAAACTCCGCAATCAAAGGATTTAGTGTCTTAGGAACACCAGTCCTACTAAGTGCATCTGTTACCACATTAGCTTTGCCTGGATGATACTAAATAGTGAGATCATAATCCTTGACCAACTCAAGCCATCTCCTCTGCCTGAAATTCAGATCCCTCTAAGTAAAGATATATTTGAGACTCTTATGATCAGTAAAGATATCACAAGACTCTCCATAGAGATGATGCCTCCAAATTTTCAAAGCAAAAACCACAGCAGCCAACTCTAAATCATGAGTAGGATAGTTTTGCTCGTGAGTCTTCAATTGTCTCGAAGCATAAGCAACCACACGACCCTCTTGCATCAAAACACAACCAAGTCCAATGCGTGAAGCGTCAGTATAGATAGTGAATCGTTTGCCACTCTCAGGCAATGTGAGAATAGGCGCATTCACTAGCATTTTCTTCAAAGTATGAAAGCTATGCTCACACTCATCAGTCCAAATAAAAGGAACTCCCTTCTGGGTCAGTCGTGTCATCGGCTTGGCAAGAGTAGAGAAATCCTTCACAAAACGACGATAATACCCAGCAAGGCCAAGAAAACTCCTGATCTCAGTCACATTGGTTGGTCTTTGCCACTTCACTACTGACTCCACATTCTTTGGGTCAACTGTAATGCCGTCTTGATTTATAACATGACCAAGGAAAGCGACCTCGCGCAACCAGAAAGCACACTTCTTCAACTTGGCATAGAATTTATTCTTCCAAAGAGCCTCCAATACCAATCTCAGATAATTTCATGCTCTTCCTCGGTCTTAGAGTAGATCAAGATATCATCAATGAACACTACCACAAAAACATCCAAGTATTCATGTAGCATACTGTTCATAGCACCCATAAAAGCAGCAGGGGCATTTGTTAGTCCAAAAGACATAACAATATACTCATAATGCACGTACCTTGTGCTAAAAGCAGTCTTTTCAATATCTTCCTCTCTTATTCTCAATTGATGATACCCAGAATTCAGGTCAATCTTAGAAAAGATCTTGGCACCCTTCAACTGGTCAAATAAAATTTCAATATGCGGCAGCGGGTACTTATTATTGATAGTTACTTGATTAAGACCCCGATAATCAACACAAAGCCGTTTTGTGCCATCCTTCTTCTCAACAAAAAGGACCGGCGAAGCCCATGGGGACTTACTCGGCCAAATAAAACCCTTAGCCAAGAGATCATCAAGTTGCTTCTTCAACTCCACTTGCTCAACTGCGGCCATTTTGTATGGGCTCTTAGAAATAGGCTTTGTACCAGGAATGAATACGGGGTACGATGTGCTTCCTTCAGAATATCCATTTTTACATCAGCCTTTTGAGGAACACAAAGGCGTCCTCAAAAGCGTATTGCTCCTTGCTCATCAATGTTGAACTCATTTGGCTTACCCTCCATGATGCGTTTCTTAACACCCTGAAGAAGACGATCATGTTGTTGTGCTTCCTTCACTCGCTGTGGTATAGCAGACTCAATAATCAACTGGGTCTCTGTCTGTGCTGTACCAGCATAGCAATAGGAAATGCTCATCCTATCAAACTCCGCAATCAAAGGATTTAGTGTCTTAGGAACACCAGTCCTACTAAGTGCATCTGTTACCACATTAGCTTTGCCTGGATGATACTAAATAGTGAGATCATAATCCTTGACCAACTCAAGCCATCTCCTCTGCCTGAAATTCAGATCCCTCTAAGTAAAGATATATTTGAGACTCTTATGATCAGTAAAGATATCACAAGATTTTCCATAGAGATGATGCCTCCAAATTTTCAGAGCAAAAACCACAGCTGCCAACTCTAAATCATGAGTAGGATAGTTTTGCTCATGAGTCTTTAGTTGCCTCGAAGCATAAGCAACCACATGACCCTCTTGCATCAAAACACAACCAAGTCCAATGCATGAAGCGTCAGTAAAGATAGTGAATCGTTTGCCACTCTCAGGGAATGTGAGAATAGGTGCATTCACTAGCTTTTCCTTGAATGTGCGAAAGCTATGCTCACACACGTCAGTCCAAATAAAAGGAACTCTCTTCTGAGTGAGTCGTGTTATTGGCTTTGCAAGAATAGAGAAATCCTTCACAAAACGACGATAATACCCTGCAAGGCCAAGAAAACTCTGGAT
The DNA here is from genome assembly GCA_000970635.1 of Eragrostis tef. Taxonomy (NCBI): domain Eukaryota; kingdom Viridiplantae; phylum Streptophyta; class Magnoliopsida; order Poales; family Poaceae; genus Eragrostis; species Eragrostis tef. The sequence continues at coordinate 40,676 of LAPY01003831.1, forward strand.
CTCGGTCACATTGGTTGGTCTTTGTCACTTCACTACTGACTCCACATTCTTCGGGTGAACAGTAATGCCGTCCTGATTGATGACATGACCAAGAAAAGCCACTTCACTCAACCAGAAAGCACACTTCTTCAACTTGGCATAGAATTTATTCTTCCGAAGAGCCTCCAATACCAATCTCAGATGTATTTCATGCTCTTCCTCGGTCTTAGAGTAGACCAAGATATCATCAATGAACACCACCACAAAAACATCCAAGTATTCATGTAGCATCCTGTTCATAGCACCCATAAAAGCAGCAGGGGCATTTGTTAGTCCAAAAGACATAACAATATACTCATAATGCCCGTACCTTGTGCTAAAGGCAGTTTTCTCGATATCTTCTTCTCTTATCCTTAATTGATGATAACCAGAATCCAGGTCAATCTTAGAAAATATCTTTGCACCCTTCAACTGGTCAAATAAAATCTCAATATGCGGCAACGGGTACTTATTCTTGATGGTTACTTGATTAAGACCCCGATAATCAACACAAAGCCGTTTTGTGCCATCCTTCTTCTCAACCAAAAGGATAGGCGAAGCCCATGGGGACTTACTCGGACAAATAAAACTCTTAGCCAAGAGATCATCAAGTTGCTTCTTCAACTCCACTTGCTCAACTGCGGCCATTTTGTACGGGCTCTTAGAAATTGGCCTCGTACCTGGAATAAGTTCTATGCGGAAATCTGCTTCTCTCAGGAGGCAATCCTGGAAGCTCTACAGGGAATACATCAGAGAACAAGCATACACGAATATCTTTAATACGCGAGATAATGTCTTGCCCCTCAACAAGACACCAAAGAGCACCGGACTTCACCATCCACCTTTTAGGAAAAAGGTTGCAAAGAAGAGAGAGTGTATATGGCAAAGCACTCCCCTGAAAGGTAATCTCCCCTCCTGAGGGAGCCAGCAAGATAATAGTCTTCC
>LAPY01003832.1:13811-26038 GCA_000970635.1 Eragrostis tef
ATGTATTACTATACAAACAATAATATTAAACCATATTTAATACCTTTTAATAATATAAAAATAGTTTAATAGTTTAGTAAGTCTAGCCGCGCAAATGCACGGACAGCCATACTAGTTTCTATTTGATTCACAAATCAAGCTGACATAACCTATGTTCAATAACTTCCCGTGGACCCGTGTGTCGATCCTTAGCAGGAGGATGAATTCATTATTAACAGCAGTTCAAATCAGTAAATAATGTACACGAGTGTTCTGAAGACAACTTCTTTTTTTTTGGGAGGTGTCTCCAGGTCAGTCGACCGATTTTTGGTTCAAATCTCAGTCAAGTATTTTTTTGTCCGCAGAATTACCATCCAATGCTCCTCGTAGCATTCTTTTATCTTGATTAGCTAATCGGGCCATCTAAGCTGAGTGGATATCCGACAAACACCTTGTCAGGATAAAATAACACCATCATCTTGTCCCGGTCGCTGAGTTCTTCAGCGATTTGCGGCTCATCTTGTCCCGGTCGGCGACAGCGACGGAGGGGTCGTCGGCGGTGGACGGTCTTTCCCCTTCCTCTGTGCGGTGGCAGCTAATGGTCCTTATGCTATTGCGAGTGTGGTCGGTTATCGGCCGCGGCCAACTGCAGCTGTCGTCGGCGGACGAGGGAGGTCGAACACACCGGAGTCCGGCGAGTGTCGGCGGATTCCTGTTGTTTCGAGAAGTTTCTCGGTTGAGGGGGTTGTGTGCAAATCTTGGTGTACCCAGGGTGGTTTATGTAAAATCTATGGATGTACTGTTCCTACCTTTTAATATATTTCCCCTTCTGTTCAAAAAAAAAACACCATCATCCAACGCTCCGTGCTAGTAGGCCCCTTTTAATCAGGCCCGTGCCAACCTAAAGCTGAATGGGCTGTCCTCGTTGCTTTTCTTTTTTCAAACCTGCCAATAATTTTCATTGTCTCTCAAAAAATGCTAATAGTTATTATTGTTTATGTAACTTTTTTTATGATTACACAGTACGACTCAGACACTCACAACGCACCCACATACGCAAATCCTACCCCTATGAGCATCTTCAAAGACTGAGCCGGCAATTCCTTCGCAGTCGACGGCCACGTCGCCTACGCTGAAAGCACAAAGCCGTTAAATCCAAGAAAATTCGCTCCCACAAAGAGTCGAACCCACGATCTGAGAGGTGCTACTCGGGTGCCTTAACCGTTAGGCCAAGACTCCATTCGCTTGTTCATGTAACTTGTTTGGTACCTTTTTAATTATATTTTTCTCAAATACTTTGCACATTTATCAGAACAAAAACTTGCACGACGTTATTGCTAATGCAAATGAATTTTGGTAATCAAGACTACAAAAAAAATAAATGTTAAAACGAGTTGGACAGAAGATAGAATTTACCAAACAAGTTATATTTTTATCGGGCACAATAGTATAAAAGAGATTGATTCTTTTACAATAGAGTAAAAACACAAAAAGATGGAAAGAGCACATAGCAACTATAACCCTTCAAAATGCAAAGATATCTGACAATGATAATAGGTAAATAAAAGGCCACACGCCAAACTTAGAAGGAAGCATGAATGGAAACAGAGATTAGAGCAATCGGTGAACAAGGTACAAGGGAGTGAAAATGTGAATGCACCCACAAAATACATAAATGGGTGTCTCAAAATACAGGAGGATACAAACAAGAAACTAGTAGCCGTAGCAAACCACTTGACAAGTTCTCTTTTATGTAAATCAGAATTACTAAAGAAAATAAACAAAGATCGGGAGAACACATACTACTGACCACAGATGGCAATATTAAACCACATATGACAACTTTCTTAGTTTTAATTTCTAATGTATGAATTAGTCATGATCAGACTGGAACAGGAAACAAAATTACACCACTATTATATAAAATTACAACTCCTCCAACAGTATAAAATTCATATATATTATGGTGTAATATTTATGTTCTATGAGTACTTTAGCACTGGCTTGGAGAAACAACTAGCTGGAAACTAGGATATCTTAAGAAAAAACGTTCTAAAAATACTCATATTAAGCATTTTTTATTTAAACAAAATAGAATACATCTCACCTGATTAGCTACAAGATCACGATCAAAATCAGCTGATTTTGTAGTCCTGCGGAGAGAAGACAGACAACAAAAGGCCAGACAAGCCCGATAGCGGACAACACTAAAAGAAGCCCAACGACAAACAGCACAGGTGACCTGGTTGAACAGTCAAGCAGCCCAAACCATGCACGATATAGCGCATTAAAAAGAAGAGATTTTTTCTCAAAAAAATAAAAAAGAAGAGATTCTCAAAAAATAAAAAGAAGAGAAATATGCATACACACGCATAATCTCGGCCGTCTGTGGCATATCATGCGCCGTACGAACTTGGGTGAGATAGAAATCCGAAAATTAGTGGACTGTGAATTGAAGGAGGAAAAACCTCTTTTTTTGCGAGAGAGGAAGAGAAATGCTTTTTCCTTTTTAGGAATGAAGGACAAATTATTTTGATCGTGATATCAGGCATTTTTGCTGACATGGGCCTCTTATCACGTTCCAACTGAGCCCATGTCAGCCAACTCAGTCCACATCTCGATTCAGCTTCATGTTTGTGGTCTACCTCAGGTCGCAGAGCTTTCTATCTGTTGGTTCCGTCATCCCTAGTGCCGCATGCATAATTTTTGGGGAATATTATTCATATCTTACAGAACAATTGTTCCGTAACAATTTTTGTTTGTTTCAAATATAAATATTATCTAGAAATCTTTTCATTGTTTCGATCCATAACCAGCGCCATGCGGGCCTTGTTGCCAGCCTCTGCCGCACACAGCACAAGAACCGCAACCGCACGCCTCCAACCCTAGTACCCTCAACCATGTACAGACCCAGGATGATTTTTTTTTTTGAAAAGACCCAAGAAAAATATGCGGTGGGGAAATTGCTTCAGATCGAGGGGAGACCGAGGAAGGCACTTACAAGGCGATGATTGGGCCGTCTCAATTGTGTGTGTGTGAGCCGTGGGCGAGGGTGCAAGTCTGGTATGTGAGTGAGAAGGAAGTGGAGCTGCTTCCTCGTTGTGAGCCACATATATCAATCCTGGTTTCCTTGGGTTGGGGCGATGACCGTGGGTGGAGCCTTCCACTGATCAGGAAAATAATGCACTGGTGGCCGGCAGTGTAAGTCTAGAGTCTGAAGTTTGCACCGAAGAGAGAGAGAGAGAGAGAGAGAGAGAGAGAGAGAGAGAGAGAGAGAGAGAGAGAGAGAGAGAGAGAGAGAGAGAGAGAGAGAGAGAGAGAGAGAGAGAGAGAGAGAGAGAGAGAGAGAGAGAGAGAGAGAGAGAGAGAGAGAGAGAGAGAGAGAGAGAGAGAGAGAGAGAGAGAGAGAGAGAGAGAGAGAGAGAGAGAGAGAGAGAGAGAGAGAGAGAGAGAGAGAGAGAGAGAGAGAGAGAGAGAGAGAGAGAGAGAGAGAGAGAGAGAGAGAGAGAGAGAGAGAGAGAGAGAGAGGAAGAAGAAGAAGAAGAAGAAGAAGAAGAAGAAGAAGAAGAAGAAGAAGAAGAAGAAGAAGAAGAAGAAGAAGAAGAAGAAGAAGAAGAAGAAGAAGAAGAAGAAGAAGAAGAAGAAGAAGAAGAAGAAGAAGAAGAAGAAGAAGAAGAAGAAGAAGAAGAAGAAGAAGAAGAAGAAGAAGAAGAAGAAGAAGAAGAAGAAGAAGAAGAAGAAGAAGAAGAAGAAGAAGAAGAAGAAGAAGAAGAAGAAGAAGAAGAAGAAGAAGAAGAAGAAGAAGAAGAAGAAGAAGAAGAAGAAGAAGAAGAAGAAGAAGAAGAAGAAGAAGAAGAAGAAGAAGAAGAAGAAGAAGAAGAAGAAGAAGAAGAAGAAGAAGAAGAAGAAGAAGAAGAAGAAGAAGAAGAAGAAGAAGAAGAAGAAGAAGAAGAAGAAGAAGAAGAAGAAGAAGAAGAAGAAGAAGAAGAAGAAGAAGAAGAAGAAGAAGAAGAAGAAGAAGAAGAAGAAGAAGAAGAAGAAGAAGAAGAAGAAGAAGAAGAAGAAGAAGAAGAAGAAGAAGAAGAAGAAGAAGAAGAAGAAGAAGAAGAAGAAGAAGAAGAAGAAGAAGAAGAAAAAGAACCTGAAGGCACTCTACAAATATTTGTTTCTTTGGTTCTTGCATGTATAGTGAAGTTATAGTCAACAAAGAATCTAACTAAGAGAAACTGGAATGATAATCACAAAGACAATTCATTAGTAGGTGCCTACAGGGTAGGAGGAGCTGTGTTAAAGTCTTTGTAGTGCGACCCTGTCTACACTCCTCCGAAGAGTGAATTGTAATGGGAAGAACGACTCATGGTGAATTGTATGCAACTCTCTACCAAAAGTAAAATATTCTCATGCTTTGGGTCAGCATGTTTGTAACCAGGTGGTCGGGAACCTTGTGGCTCGTCAGTGACAATATTATCCTTGTTTGTAAATAGGACACTTTGATGTATGTGTCTATATTAGGATAGCATTGAGGCAAACTCTGAATTCAGCCTTGCATGAGATATTTTGCCCGCACTTGCTGAGTGCTCTATATACTCATATGGTTGCTTTTCCTATATTAAATCTTGCTTAGTGAGAAAGCCAAAGACTAATTGAAGATGGTATGGAGAAGGTCACATTGTTGTGCTTGGACCGCTGTGCCTATAGTAGAGTGCCTTGGGTTAGGGCCATGCCCTGAGTGGAGCTTTCCCCTCGTCCGAAAAACATGCACCGATGGCCAGCAGTGTAACTCTAGAGTACTGAAGCGAAAAGGTCTATAGCCTAGTGGTTACAAAAGCCTCAGAAGCATTGAGGTCCTGTGTTCGACTCTTAGTGGGAGCAAATTTTCTAGGGTAGGCGACGTGACCATCGACAGCGAGGCGCCAGTGGTGACTTGGTCAATCTCGAGGATTTGCCGGCTCAATCATAAAAGATGCTTAAGGGTTAGAGTTTGGGTATGTGCGTTCATAAAGATAAGTGTGCGTGCGTTGTGAGTGTCTGAGTTTTACTGTGTAATCGCAGGAAAAAAAAACCTCGTACTGAAGTTCAAAACAAGAGAGGGACATAAAAACCATGAGCCACTCACAATATTTATATCCGAGCTTTGGGTCAGTAATATGTTTATATTGTGACTATTAGTTGCGATCCAAATTAGAGGTCTGTGTAAATATTTTGGATCATGACAATTTCTCGCAATCCAACCGATCGAGTGACTTGTAGAAAATTATTGAGCCCAGGGACATACGCTTGCTGAGGTAGGGCTGCCGCCGCCGGCTTCCGCTAGCCCCGTCGCCGAGCATACTGTGGTCATCTCTAATAAATTCATGCACTCGGCCGTTCCTCCGGCTGCTCGACATAGCACGGTCAGCGCTCCAAGACCTCGGTGGGCCAGAGACGGCTAGATATCCAACCACAGGGTCACAGTCCGGGAGGAAGCGAAGACGTGCGCAACCAAGAACTTTCTCTGCTTGTTGTCACGTACGGAGAACCTTCCGCACATCCATATTTCTGCCTCCAGGTGTGCATTCACCCCTCCTTTTGAACTCATGTTTCCATACAATTATCTCTCATGATTTCTGGTCGTGTCGTGTACGATTTGATCCAATCTGAAGCATGAAACCGTAATTTACTCTATCAGATTTTTTTTATCGCATTTGATTTCACCAATTGGGAATCTGGTAGTTGAAAAGAATATTAATGAATTGTCAAAGGACACCTGTTGCTCGGAATGAAACATCCATTACAAATGAACCATACATCCTTTCTGCGATGCTGGGATACATAGTGAATTGGAGGCAATAGCTTGTCACTCTCAGATCTTTCTGGGCCATTCCGTTAGTACTGTTTTCTGCCAGATGCAGGGTCCAGAATAAATGGCTGTTACACTTCGGCTACTTTCACTTCCTAAATGCAAGTATGTTGAATTGAAATAAGAAGATGTTAGGAAGGAAGCTATGTTCTTTTTCTGCTACTCTATAGGGGTAAAGATGGTCAAAGACTTCTCTTCCTTTCTTAAATCATTAAATCAAAGGTTCGTTTCCTCCTCCTCTTCGAAAAAGGATTGCGACACCCCTCAAAATTTGACTTCTTCGTAATGTTCTCCCTATCCATTGAAGAAGCAGAGAAAAATATGGAACTAATAGAACTGAGGGACAGATTTGCAGAGAAGATAATAGATGTTGATGCTGACGGCTAATTAAGAAAATGCATAAGAGTCAAGAGCTGCACCTGTTTGATATTCATCTCTATTCACAACGATCCATAGAAAAATTCAGTCAAAGCACTCAGATGAAGGTAAAAGGAGTTCTGAAGGTCAAACAAGAAACATCACATGCTCAGACTATTGCACTTGACCAACCTTTGTGCATGACTTGGAGCAGTGAGGTGTTCTTAGTACGCCTTTCCTCTTCACCCTATACACAACCTGCAATCTTCAGGCGGCGAGAGCCCAGCATGGAGAGTTTTGTTTCTGCTATCCTCGGCGATCTCATTACAACATCCGCAAGTTACTTCATCAACAAATTCTCAGGGCCACAGATACTGGATGTGGAGAATCGCCTTTGCAGGGTCCTTCTCCGGGCACAGACCATCATTGATGAATCTATGGGGAGGCACATCACAAACCAAACTATGCTCCAGCAGCTGGGCTTGCTGACAGACACCATGCTCCAAAGCTGTTACACACTTGACACCTTCAGGTACCAATCTCACGATGATGAGGCAACCAAAGGTCAACTCGTGAGCCACTCATCGTCTCTGCTCAAAGTACGTCTTCTAAATGGCTTCTATTTGTCTAGTAAAACCACACAGATTTTGAGAAAACTTCAAGAGGAACTAGACAATTTGAACTCTACGATCCTTAGTCTCGACGAGCTGATCAGGTTTTTGATGAGCTACCCTCGCATGTTCAGCCAACCCTACAGTATGCATATCATGTTGAGCAACTGCATGTTTGGTCGTCAGATGGAGAAACAACTTGCCATCAACTTCCTGCTACACACACGAGCTCATGGCATTCAGGACATAGAGGTCCTGCCAATTGTTGGCCCTGGAAAAGTCGGAAAGAGTACCCTTATAGCCCATGTTTGCAGTGATGAGAGAATCCGTGATCATTTTGCAGAAATTGTATTGTTGAGGGACCATGATTTCAGATATGAATGGCTGTCTATTCTTCAAGATGGGTGGTCAGTTGAACATAGAAGCTGCACGTCAAAGAAAGATAAGAGATTACTTGTTGTTATTGAGGTAGCTGGGGATATCAATGATGATGCTTGGAAGAAGTTGAGTTCCGCTTCTAAGAGGTGGGTGACAGATGGTACTAAAATTATAATAACAAGCCGATCTCACAAGATAACAAGATTTGGAACGACAGGAGTTATTACTTTAAACTATTTTTCGGATGAAGCACATTGGTATTTCTTCAAGACCCTGACATTCGGAAGCATTGATCCCAAACAGCACCCAAGGCTTGCAAACTTGGCCATGGAGATAGCCAAAACGCATTTAAGAAGTCTGATTGGTGCCAACATGGATGCTTGCGTGTTAAGGAATAACTTTGACATCCACTTTTGGTACAAGTTTCTCTCATTCAAGAGACGGGTCATCGAGAAGCTTCTGTCCAAGTTTGGTGAGCATCCATGTGACGCTCTGAATCAAACTAGACCTACATGTCTTGGTAGAATGGGTGGAACGTCTGAGGATCTATTTATCTATGATCAGTACCAGATCTTTTCGCAGCAAGAGGTTCCAAACATAACATTCCAAGATGTTGTGTATGGAAACGTTAAGCCTCAAGGGAAATTTGAGATTCTAACATGGAGCTCTCGGATACCTCCCTACCATAGCTTTGTTTATAGTTGTGAGATTCGAGAGCCAAAAACTAATGCTTCCAAAAGGAAGCGTTCTATGAAAACATAGCCACACTTTTGTAACTTTTACACTAGTTATTAGTCTCATATACGTGCATATATGCATATGTTTTGATAGTGTCACAATTTACAACATTGTGTAATGAAAAGTTGTACACTGACAGAGTAATACCTGATACCGAGTCACCAGTTTTCTTGAGATATAATGGATTGCCGTTTTTCTCCACGTAGCAGACCAAGAACCAGGGCTTTGTCCTTTACGTTTTCAATTGAACCCTGCTTGTAACTTTGTGAACAGAGCTTCATGATCACGTTCGGTGACTTGGATCACTGGATTATTTATGGCCAAATGCCCATATGTTGCATAGAGACTGGGCAAATTATAGTCTTCTTGTTACAGCAGATCCTCACGGTAGGTGAGTAGGTGTTGTGTTCATTTCAATAGCTCCGCACGCATCGACGAAATCGTGGCAGCAATGAACGCGTCAAAATGAATCTCACTTCCCAGTTTGTATCAGGTTGACTTTCGCAGGCCGATAGTGATGATTGAGACAAGTTGAGTCCAGGACCTTGGTTTCGGGATTCCAAAATTCTATCAGAACAGAGTTTCCTGTCAAAACAGAGGACCATTTGCAATTATTTCTTGCGGCACCCGACCTCCGCTTGCCCCGCTGGTCTGACCTCCCGCGCGGGCGTGGCAGCTCAGGCAAGTCCGCAAGTGCGCTGTGCCGCTGTGGTCATATGCCGATCAGTTCGGGCGGTCCGCGAACAGCAGTGGTTGACGCAGACCGGGATAGGGAGGAGACGAAGACAAACAATGGCTATGCTCCATCATTCGCCACTGGCAGGTTTCTGACGAGGCTCACCCAGAGGTCCCACTAGTTCAAATGTTATAACCAGAGAATATTTACTGATGAGACAGGTAAAACTGTAGCAATCATACAATCCCAAAATATACATTGAAATTTACTGATGAGACATGGTTGTTCTACAGATTTACAAGTAGAGCAACTACCTCCAATACAGAACTACTCAAGCACACATGTCATTGAGCGTCCTCTAATATAACTTCGGTTCAAAATAACATTTGCACTTCATCTACATTTGTTTGAGTAATTATATTTCAGGTCAAACGATAGCCACCTAGACCATTGTCCGCTTCAAAGTACAAGTCTTCCAATGCGTGAATGACAGTGGAACCAAAGCTTGTGCTGATTGTGCAGTGCAAACCAGGCCACTATGTTCGATTGAATTCCTAAAATCAAAGAATAAATTAGTCACCAGTTCCATGTTTTATTCACCTTTTTTGTAGGCACTTGCTCCAAGTTTCACCTATGTGCAACTTACAAGTCATAACGATAATTTTGTGAAAACTCATCAAGAAAAACAAGTAGCTGGTAACCTGAAGCCACGTACAGATTAGGGTAACTGAGAATTTTTACTATCACAAACCATGAAATCTTCATTATGGCCTTGTCAAGAAAGCATCAACAACAAAATTGGATTCATTGTGCAGAAACATACAGGTTTGTTACTGTTCAACAGTTCTGTGATAAGTTCGAAGCATATCAAATTCGCTGGAGTCTGGCCGACAAGCTTTCAGAGCATATGACTTTAAAAACCGAATGTGTTTCAGTTATCTAATCAACTAAACTTAGACTTAAAAAGAAAAAATAAGTTTCCAGGAGATATACGTACTAAATCTGCAGGCCAACAGACAAGAATTGAAGTTGGAGAATAGCTGCCACTCTGTTTGGCAGCATATCATTCCAGACATGGACAATAAAGAACTTTTCCATCGATTCAGCCATGCTGAAACATCTGTTGGACCATTAAGTCAGCAGGTCAGTTATACCATGACAACCTCATTTGGAACAAAAGTTGGGTTCTCCTGATGCAGAGCATAAATCTTGTCAGTCATTCCTTCCTTTCGATAAGCTTCCACCAAGATAGAGTACGTCTCAGCATCTGGATCACACTGCTTATGCTTCATGTACATGAAGACCCTCTCCATCTCCATCAGATCATCTGCCTTTGCACACGCATCAAGAACAGCATTGTGAAAAGATGTATTTGAGGGCACCTCAAGCCTCTCAGCAAGCTTAACCATGCCCACCACCTTATGGAAAAGGCCTGCTTTGCTGAACCCCTTAATCAGACAACAGAAGGTCTTTGTGTCAGGCTTCATTCCCTCGGAGCGCATCTGGTTAAATGTGTGTTCCATGTTTTTGGCATCGCCCGCAGCAGCAAATGCTTCAATCACATTGTTGTATGTGGCAGTGGTCCACTGGAATGCCAGCTTGCGCATGTACTCCATGACCGCAGACATCTTGTCGTACATCCGCTTCTTCCCATAGGCACCGATGAGGATATTCAGAGTGCGGGTTTCCGGTTCAATCCCATAGCTTCGGAACTTCTCATACCATTTCTCCATCGATTCAACCTGCCCTCTGTTCCCAAACAGACTCAAGATAATGTTCATGGTCCAAACATCCGGCTTGCAGGTGGCGCTCTCGAGCATGGCAGAGAGTACTCGCTCCATGTCCTCTAACCTTCCAGCTTTCCCATAGCCGCTGAGAACAATGTTCTGCGTGACAGTGTTGGGTGCAATAGAGCGCTCAGCCATGTCTTTGTACATTGCATCAACGAGGTCAAATCTCGAGGCATCGACACAGGCCTTGATGATGGTGCTATAGGTGTAAACATCAGGCTGGCACTGCGGGGAGGCCTTCATCTCATTGAGGAGCTGGAGCGCCTCATCCAGTAGGCCGCTGCGGCAATAGGCCCCGATCAAGGCGGTGTAGAGCTCAGGTGTGGGTGCCAATCCTTGTTGCTGCATTTCATCGAACAGTTGGTGCGCTCGGGATGGCTGGCCTAATCTGCCAAGCAGCAGGATGAGCTTCATGTAGGTGCCCTCTTTGGGATGGTAGAAAGTCTGCTCCTTGAGCATTTCGAAGACCTACCAGCACCAATTTACCATCAGCATTACAATGAGCTCCTTTTGTCAAACAAAACAATACAAATTGCAATGCAAAACAGAGAAATCTAATGGGTGGTGTTTACCTGCAGCGCCTCTTGCCAATTCTTGGAGCTCATACGGTCGGCAAGAGCCTCTGTAACGGTGCACGCCCATGCCTTGGCATCCGCACGGTCGTCCAGCTTCTTCTTGACGTTCTTGAGGGGCGTCCTTGACGGCTTCGACGACCTCGGCGCGGCGGCGGTCCCCGGGAACTCACCCGCCTTCCAGTGCTTCTTCCTGTCGGAGAGCTGCGGCTGGGGAGACTGGGGAGACTCGGCGGGGCGGCGCTTCACCTTCGACGGAGCGGGTGATTTCGGCCCGTCGACGGTCCCCGGGAACTCCCCCGCCTTCCAGTGCTTCTTCCGGTCCGAGAGCTGCGGCTGGGATGGCTCCGCTGTTCGGCGCTTCACCTTCGACGGGGCGGGTGATTTTGGCCCGTCGACTGTCCCGGGGAACTCCCCAGCCTTCCAGTGCCTCCCCTGCGGTGGCGCGAGGCGGCCGCCCTGCCCGGTTAGGCCCCACCCAGGCATCCGCGTGCCCGGATGAAGGAGAAGCGGCGACGGCGGTGGCATTGGGGGTGGTGGTGAAGAGAGTAGAAGAGGGAGAAGAGCGGAGGGAAATGGTCTCTTAGAAGGCCGTGCGCAGTGCTCGACGCCGCAACGAGCACGCCATGGACAAGATGCGGCTGGGAGAGGAGAGGAATCGGAGGAGCTCGGCTTCGGTCTCCGCCGCAGCGCCGCCGCCTAGCTTACCGAGGAAGAGCAGCGGGCAGATAGGATGAACAGAGTACCAGGAAGGAGATAAGGGTCGGGGCTGGGAAGGGAGGCCTTACTCGGACCCAGGTCAGTGTCCTTAACAGGCTTGATCTGGTCTTTTGAATTTTGATCAATGAAAAATAGATGTCATTAGCTAATTTGAATCTCTCAGCACCACAGTAAGAACTGGGGGAAAAAAATCGAAGCCAAATTAGTTACATATTTACATAGGCTTTGTTTACAGTGATATTTGTAGTAAATGATTGAAATTGACAAAATACAACTAACTAGCCTTACCGGAACTTGGTGCCCTTCTAGAGACTTTTCAATCATACAACTAAGAGCATCCCCAGCAGATTGAGCCCTCATTGAGTAAAATTTGTCAATTTACTCAATTCCACCTCTCCAGCAGATTGAGTAAACAACCATCCCCTATCCCAAAAAAATTTACTCAATTGAGCAAATCTTCCCTTCCATTGAGTAAATATACTCTTATCTCTCCCCCTCCCCTATCCCATTGAGTAAAATTTCTGGTGACGCGCGGGAGCCAACCGCCGACCCTTCCGCGTCGTCGCC
>LAPY01003834.1:17611-28495 GCA_000970635.1 Eragrostis tef
TAGGGGACCAGAAGTAACCATGTCTGTGGCGGCTGGTGTCAGCGATGCCGCCATCGCGGTTCGCGACAAGCTCCGGGGTAAGATTGGCCAGACCAAGGTCAAGCGGTACTGGCCAGGAAAGGCGCCTGAGTGGGCAGACGATGCTGAAGAGGACCTAGATATCCGGACGGCTCGGGTCTCCCTTGATAAGGCGTTCCCCAAGGATGAGGATGGCGATGTCCCTGCAAAGGATGACCGCCGGCTCCGGCGTCTGGCTGAGACCCGTGCGGAGAACAAGGAGGAGCTGAGGGCAGATCACCGCCGCATACGGCAGGCAGAGATTGTGTCGACTGTGGAGGAGGAGAATGAGAGGCAGGAAGTTGATATTGATGAGGAGGATGAGGAGGCCCAGGAGGAGAGGAGGAGGAGGATTAGGGAGAGGCAGCTTTTGAGGGAGCAGGAGGAGGAGCTACTTCCACAGGAAGAGGAGGAACTGGTGGATGAGGAAGATGAAGATGAGGAATCAGAGTATGAGACGGACTCAGAGGATGAGCAGATGGGCATCGCCATGGTTAAGCCTGTGTTCATACCAAAATCGCAGCGAGACACCATTGCAGAGCGTGAGCGGCTGGAGGAGGAGGAGCGACAACTTGAGGAGTTGGTCAAGAAGAGGCTGGAGGCTAGGAAGATTGAGACTAAACAGATTGTGGTTGAAGAGATCAGGAAAGAGGAGCATATTGAGAAGGCACTCAACGAGGAGGCCAATATAGAGGATGTTGACACAGATGATGAGTTGAATGAAGCAGAGGAATATGAGGCATGGAAGAATAGAGAAATAGCAAGAATTAAGAGGGACAGGGAGGAAAGAGATGCAAGGTTGAAGGAGAAGGAGGAGATCGAGAAGTTGAGGAATATGACTGAGGAGGAGCGTCGGGAATGGGAGAGGAAGAATCCGAAGCAAGTCCGCCAGACGAAACAGAAGTGGAAGTTTATGCAGAAGTACTACCACAAGGGTGCCTTCTTTCAGGAGGGTGCTGATGATGTTATTCAATCAGCTGGTAGAGATGATATCTACACCCGTGATTTCTCTGAACCTACTGGAGAAGATAAGATGGACAAGAGCATCTTGCCCAAGGTCATGCAAGTTAAACACTTCGGGCGCAGTGGCAGAACGAAGTGGACTCATCTTGTTAATGAGGATACAACTGATTGGAATACACCGTAAGTACACTCTTACCTGCCACATACTTATTCTCTACATGATATCGTTCACTTTGCCTTTTCGGTTTCTTCAATTTGCTTTCAGTAATGGCTGCTAATTTGCAAGTGAATATTGATAGCTGAAGGAAAATATTTTAGTTTGGATGCCTTTTATTAGCCTTTACTTGCTTCGGAAGTCAAACAGTGCCATCCTGTTCTACTTTTTGAGCTAACACACCTACATTATAGATTTTGATATATATATAGGGCTGTTTGCGGTTCTTTGCTCTTCTAGTTTGTGCAAATCTCGAAGTTTAGTAATAAATATAATTATATAACCATTTAATTGTTTCCTGTGTTTTTATGGTACATGTTGGTCTTCTATCAGGGAAAATATGTTAGTGACTATTAATTTCATAAATTTTCAGATGGGCTACAAACGATCCTCTGCGAGCAAAATATAATGCAAAGATGGCAGGCATGAATCGACCTATTGCAAAACCAAAGGGAAGCAAGAAGCTGAAGGACTGGGATGCCAAATAAGATTTGTAAGGTCTCTTATACTGGCAGAGCTCTCTTACTAGCTAGCCGAGAAGTGTAGACTGCATATGCAGATACTGCCCTTCTTTTTTATTGTGACTGCGTAAGCCACATGGCCTTTCTAGTTGTCCAACCAATACTATGTGATGCTCAACGAATGGTCATCAGTTTTGTACTCTTGTGACAATTCTGAGAAAGATATGCAAATATGTGAATTATGAACTATGAAGTGCTACCTAGATTTGCCAATCAGTCCCCTCTAGTCACCGATGCTGACGAGCTTACAGTACTATTGTACTAGCTGCTTATCCTGAATAATGACTTGTTTGATCAACCTGCTTATCCTGAGATCATGCAGGCACAGGCTAAGAGTGTACAAGTGTACACTTTTTATCCTAAAAAATCATATACATGTGGCTTACAGAGTCATGAGTTGTAGTCTTCCTCCCATTCTTCCAGCGCCAATTTATGATGATCTATTTAGGTAATTGTCTATGATATCTTCTGAGCGAGGATTTGTCCACATTGCGATTCATCAGCTTTTGCTCCATGTTGAAGGATACAAAAGTCTAGGCCTTTTAAAAGCCTTAGGAGCTGCGTTCAGAAAAAACGGTAGCTGCCCACCTAGCAAAATATGTAAACATATATTTGATATGTTAAAAGATGATGCGTTGTTGTCTGAGCTCATTCACGTATTTCTGGTCAAAGCCAAACCCTACACACTTCATATACTCGTTTACTACTTCCTAGCAAAGTTTCATGGGACAAATTAAGATTACAGTAAGATCCAACGCAACGTTTGGTCCTGTCTCAATCACATTATAAATTCAGAAAGGCTATTTATTTCAAAGCATAACCTTTCGTTCCACACTTGAATGTCCTGGCACATTGTGGGAGCATTACTTGCCCACTGCTTTTACCTAGACTTGTTGCTACTTAAAGACCCTGAGGTTGTGTCAAGATTCATTCTCATGAACTCACTGAAACTGAGTGGAGCGGTCTTAATTTGCTGACTTGTACATTTACTTGGTACATTTATCGTCTTTATTAAAGGCCTGGTTGGTCAGTCATTGTGAATACTACTACTGTTATTGCAGATCCTATCAAGGCCTGGAAGGTCGTTCTCGAAGAATCTATGTAAGTGTGACTGGTTGAGAAGCTCGGTGAAGATCTGGGACATGGTGAAGACTGAAGAAATCTCCCGTCATCTCCAAAGCACTTCAGAGTTCAGGATTATTTAGACTTATTCTCTACATGATATCGTTCACTTTGCCTTTTCGGTTTCTTCAATTTGCTTTCAGTAATGGCTGCTAATTTTGCAAGTGAATATTGATAGCTGAAGGAAAATATTTTAGCTTGCATGCCTTTTATTAGCCTTTACTTGCTTAGGAAATCAAACAGTGCCATGATCCTGTTCTGCTTTTTGAGCTAACACACCTACTATAAATTTTGACATATATAGGACTATTTGCAGTTCTTTGCTCTTCTATTTTGTGAAAATCTTGAAGTTTAGTAATAAATATAGCCACTTAATTGTTTCCTGCGTTTTTATGGCACATCTTGGTCTTCTATCAGGGAAAATATGTTTGTGACTACTAATTTCATAAATTTTCAGATGGGCTACAAACGATCCTCTGCGAGCAAAATATAATGCAAAGATGGCAGGCATGAATCGACCTATTGCAAAACCAAAGGGAAGCAAGAAGCTGAAGGACTGGGATGCCAAATAAGATTTGTAAGGTCTCTTATACTGGCAGAGCTCTCTTACTAGCTAGCCGAGAAGTGTAGACTGCATATGCAGATACTGCCCTTCTTTTTTATTGTGACTGCGTAAGCCACATGGCCTTTCTAGTTGTCCAACCAATACTATGTGATGCTCAACGAATGGTCATCAGTTTTGTACTCTTGTGACAATTCTGAGAAAGATATGCAAATATGTGAATTATGAACTATGAAGTGCTACCTAGATTTGCCAATCAGTCCCCTCTAGTCACCGATGCTGACGAGCTTACAGTACTATTGTACTAGCTGCTTATCCTGAATAATGACTTGTTTGATCAACCTGCTTATCCTGAGATCATGCAGGCACAGGCTAAGAGTGTACAAGTGTACACTTTTTATCCTAAAAAATCATATACATGTGGCTTACAGAGTCATGAGTTGTAGTCTTCCTCCCATTCTTCCAGCGCCAATTTATGATGATCTATTTAGGTAATTGTCTATGATATCTTCTGAGCGAGGATTTGTCCACATTGCGATTCATCAGCTTTTGCTCCATGTTGAAGGATACAAAAGTCTAGGCCTTTTAAAAGCCTTAGGAGCTGCGTTCAGAAAAAACGGTAGCTGCCCACCTAGCAAAATATGTAAACATATATTTGATATGTTAAAAGATGATGCGTTGTTGTCTGAGCTCATTCACGTATTTCTGGTCAAAGCCAAACCCTACACACTTCATATACTCGTTTACTACTTCCTAGCAAAGTTTCATGGGACAAATTAAGATTACAGTAAGATCCAACGCAACGTTTGGTCCTGTCTCAATCACATTATAAATTCAGAAAGGCTATTTATTTCAAAGCATAACCTTTCGTTCCACACTTGAATGTCCTGGCACATTGTGGGAGCATTACTTGCCCACTGCTTTTACCTAGACTTGTTGCTACTTAAAGACCCTGAGGTTGTGTCAAGATTCATTCTCATGAACTCACTGAAACTGAGTGGAGCGGTCTTAATTTGCTGACTTGTACATTTACTTGGTACATTTATCGTCTTTATTAAAGGCCTGGTTGGTCAGTCATTGTGAATACTACTACTGTTATTGCAGATCCTATCAAGGCCTGGAAGGTCGTTCTCGAAGAATCTATGTAAGTGTGACTGGTTGAGAAGCTCGGTGAAGATCTGGGACATGGTGAAGACTGAAGAAATCTCCCGTCATCTCCAAAGCACTTCAGAGTTCAGGATTATTTAGGAAGTAGCTGTAGTCAAGCAGCCGTTTGTATCTCCCTCACTTTGATCAACTCAGAACAAAGAGCGAATGTTAGATCAGGCCAGCCCTATGACGAATGATGTTTCAGATAGATATGTTGTCCACTTGTCCACAAACAGTGTATACCTGCTGTCTCATGCAACAACGATATTTTTTTTAGGTGCAGTGTCTGCCTGAGCAAGAATGACAATGAGCAAAGCTGAAATATTCTGGGGAAATAAATTGGTTCTTGTACGATGCTCAAGGTTCCATCTAATTTTGCATCGTTCGCTTTAGTATGAACTTCGAACTGTGGACGGAGTCCAACAAATCTTTCAGTGGTGCATCCTTTTATTTTTTAAAACACGTTTTGCATGTATTTCACTGAAAGAGAGGGAACAAGAACAACGACCCTCTCCGCAAGGCTTAGCGCCCCGGGCAAGAAGGTTCAACGCAGTTTAAAAACAAAGAAGAAAAACAAAAAGCAACCTCTACCAAAAGAACAGCTAGGGTATATAAAGTTTCAGTGGTGCATCTATCTCCAACCGAGTGGACCTGCTTGATATATAAAGTTTAATTGTTTAAAAATAGGTATATGTTTAAAAAATGGGTGTGGCTTGGCATTAGGTGACTTAGATTTTGTACTTGTCTCAATCGAATTTTGTAGATCCAACGGATAAGATAGAACAAAAAGATCGACTTAGATTTTGTGTTCGGCTCAGTCAAATTTTGTTGGCGACCAAAAACAAAAGTATCGAACCCAAGGGGTCGAATCAAAATCGAGTGGCATAAAAAATCGACTTAGACAAATACAAAATCTAAGTCGACTGACGTGGAGCAAATGGTCTCTGAGATAAGTATTCTTTTGTTTCGTACCAGATTACCTGTGGATAAACATGCGCTAAGCTGCTGAGTCATAGTTCTTCATTTGTGGATCTCATCAGGTGGTTTTGAGTCGCTTTCGTGCACGCCATGTAACCCAGTGCCATTTTGCTTGCTTACTTTCAATTTTTCACCGCCAACATAACACAAATTGATTGGTTTGTTTCAAATCTGTGGACTTCCAAACTGATTTTCGACCGTATTTTCTGACCCATTAAGATGACGTTTGACCTCAACAACTTGAGCAACCCGGGTCTAGGAACGGACCCGTCAGCCCGGCGAAATGCAGCCGAATAACAAGCACAGTTGCCGTCCTTGGCACTCGTCATCTTTTGTCTTGGAGCAGCTGCGGAATCAAGGAGGGAGCGAGGTGGAGCGCCATGGCCGGCTCCGATCCCCTGGCGCGTCAAGGTCAGTGAAATCAATCTCCCTGCTTTCTCAATTCCTTCAAAATTGAGTCCAAGCAAGCAAGAATAACATCGGTGATTCCGCCGCCAACTGCTTGCCCTTTGTCTGATTTCTGCTCGTAACAAATTCAGTTCTGAATCGCTGGCTGCTTCTAGTAGATGTGCAGAGAGTGAACAGCTGTTGTAGGCATTGGTTGCATGCTTTGCGTCAGACATCAGGGCCCCTGCTAATTAATCTTATTGCAGGATTGGCGATTGTGATCATGGGAGTCAGTGGCTGCGGCAAATCGTAAGATCGTCCTTCCTGATTTCTTCGCAAGTATAGTACACGTATTCCGTTGTTTAGGGGCTTAGATAGCTTGAACTTTTACCATGGTTTATAATGCGTGGTGAAGTGTTTGGCGCTTTGCTGATAAGCGAAAATTGCCAAGCGTGAAAGGAGTGAAGGAAAAAAAAAGCATTCATCAAATCATCAGCAAATGCTTTGTGCCAACATTCCAGATGTCCATTACGATGCTCCAGCGTCTCTTTCTTGCCAGTCACAAGGAACATGAGAAAGGCAGCCTTTTTGTATCTGTTGAAAAGGATAGTTTTCTCCCTCGCAAAAAAAAAAAAGAAGAAAAGGATAGTTTTCTGAAATTCAAGTTTATTCTGCTAGTTCGAAAAGGGCATGTTGTTTTCTTCAACTGAAGTATGATATGGCAATGTCTCAATAACTGAACATGATATTTGCCAACGATAATTCTTACGAAATGAAACTTGTTCTTGCGGACTCACAGGACCGTCGCGGCTCTGCTTGCTGAAGCCTTGGGTTGCAGCTTCATCGAAGCAGATGACTACCATTCTGAAGCAAACAAAGGTACATCACCATTTCTATCAACTTTCATCCCTTATTATTCTTCGTTCCTGAATTTCACCTCAACTGAAAACAAAACTACCTATTCTCAACTTATGCACTCTTCCCTATCCACAAAATTAGCGAAGATGAGCAAGGGCATCCCACTCTGTGATGCCGACCGCTACCCGTGGCTCGAGTGCCTCCAGGACGCCATGAGGAAGCACCTGGACCGTGGCGAGAATGTGGTGGTTAGCTGTTCAGCGTTGCAGCTCAAGTACAGGGAAATCCTACGGGCAGCAGACGGCAGCTACAAGCCAGGGAGCTACGCAACGTGCGGGGTGAAGTTTGTGTGCCTCAAGGCATCAGCCGAGGTGATCTCTGAGAGGATGAAGCGGAGGTCAAGGGCAGGGAAGCACTTCATGCCGGCGAGCTTGCTGCAAAGCCAGCTCGACCTGCTGCAGATCGACGCGGATGAGGGGATCACTGAATTTGATGCGATGCTGCGACCAGAAGACATCGTCCACGACACAATTGCTGGGTTCAAGCACGCACTAGCATCTACTGTTGCTTATTTCTGAATACGATTTCATTCCAGTGTACTAAGGAGAGACTATTGTTGCACCCCCAACCAGCATAGAGAATCTCAGCACTTCCAAGTTAGATAAGCTCCCTTCAACATTACCCAATTCATTTAACATCAAACATCCGTAGAAATGAAACAGGCATGCCTGGACAATGCTTGATAAAGATGATGAGAGAAAACCTGAATCTAACTAACAATAATGGTGACTACTATGGTTCTAACCTGCAAGCTATACAAACCAAACATATGAGCACAGGTCATCAGAGTTGTCTTTTGAAAGATAGATCATGGTCATGGCATCTGCTGCCGACGATTGTAAGTGTCCTCATGGACAAACACTGGTTCGCTGCTCTGTTGTGGGATCACCGGTTGGCCCATTGCAATACCTTGGTTCTGCGGGGTTAATGTCGGCGGACTCTTGGACGATGACAGGGCAACATAGTAAACTATTGCCAAAGCCACACTGGCAAGGGACAGCACTGCTCCTCCGGAGAAGACCCCTGGCTTTACAACATAGCAGAAACTACCGAAATACATATTCTCCTCGCCTCTCTGATCATTCAGTGCAGCTCCCGTCAGCAGAAGAAGGAATGCAATTATGAAAGTGCACCTGCAGAATTTAACAATCTTTAGGATGTTATCAAGTGCTAAGAACTAGGAACAATATTTTGCACTTCAACAGTAGTAACAAAGAATAAATTATTTGCAAGACGACCAACACTAGTGAACCCTAGCATAGAATATACTAGTAGCATAGAATATACTAGTACATATACCACATCCGTGTCCTTACAAAATCAATTAGACAACAAAATGTTTCCGAGGAATCGCAGAATAGGAAGGCACATTGATACTTGTACCTAAGAACTATGCAAACGCTATTTTATTTGTCCAGCATGTGGACAGCTCAGATGTGTTCCTTCCAAGGAACACAATGGTTTTAGTAAAGGCTGCAGATCTAAGGCATCAACACAACATTTTTTTTTCCTCCAACGGGCTAATGCAAAACTAATGAAATGAGAAATACCAGCCAAGAAATCAAGAGACAGTTTAGACATTAGCCTGAATTGATGAAATAGGCTCAAAAGAACTGTCAAGCATCAGATGTATTGCTATCAGGTGAAGACTAAGTTTGAGGTAACCAAGAAGCAACTGGAATCTTTAGATGTTTATAAACCATACAAAGCTGTGTTGCATTCTACACAGCATAGAACAAGAAATAAGACAGAAAACAAACTTCTCAGGCAGAATTTTACCAGGATATGATGAATGAGATCAGAGCAACACTCCAGTTAGTATCTGAGGGAACCGGGTGCCTCTTACAACAGATGCAACCAGCGACTGCATTTATAACAGACTGGGCGAGCATAAGAGCGACGGCAGATAGCAACCCCAGGGCCAAGGCTGGGCTTCTTGGGTAGATGCATTCACCTGGAGTAGATGTTTGCACATCAGAAACCTGCCAGGATCAATTGATACATTATTATTGGATACAAGCATTGTAGTAAAGATACAATGTTGATGATGTTACACCTGTCATTTCAAGAACATGTTTAGACCACAGATAGAGATATCAATTCTTAAGACCTACTAAACCCATATTTTGCTAGTATATAAACTTTATATATCAAATTGAACTTCAAAGCACTAAAACAAAATTGAAATTTCCGACACATAGAGTAGAGATAATGGTATGCATTCTATGTAACAAAGGTGACACTGAATGCACTTAAAACTGTAGAATAGCATGTGGTCAATACACGACGAAGCGGGAGTAGCAGTATGCCTTGTGTTATATGAGTTGCATGAGAGCTGAGGTGCCAGACATCAATTACGCCATCAGAAAACCATGTCCAGTTAGTTTATGATTTTAGCTACCGCATAAGTACCACAGGTTTAACATATTTCAATTTACACCTCTGCTATGATATAGGAGCCCAGAAATGAACAATGACACAAATTGATACAGCTAAACACACTAAGCGTTACTTTTAGGAGCCCAGAAATGAACAATGACGAAGTACAGAACATGAAATCCATTCAACCGCATTAATTTTAGGAGGATCAATTTAACCCGATTAAACCAATCATTTCCACTCCACCTCACCTCATATGATCGATCAGCGCTCTTGCCCAAACTCACCGGAAGCACAAAAGCACTAAATCAAATACGTCGTCTAAAAGAACAGTGCGGTCTTTCTTTACACCAGCGAAACGCAAAAGCAAGCGTACAACAGCAAGATCCAAAGCCCTACGAAATCAACCTCGCAAAGACCTTTTGTCCATCAGGCACAAACAGAACCAGACGGAACTGCGGACCTGGAACTACCCTCTCTTCACCACCACCACCACAACAACGCTCCCAATCACTACTTATTCACTTCCAGGCCACTACCACTAGAGGAGCGCTGAAATGGAAACCGAGATCTAACGCGCGCAAGCAAAAGCAACCACCTACGAACCGTGGCGGTTCCCCGTGTTGAAAGAAGAGGAGGGAAAGCGGGATGCACCTTGACGCGGGTGCCCTCCGCCGCGAAGCCGAGCGCCGCCGAGAGAACGCCGAGGAAGCCGACCACCGAGCAAACAATCACCACCTTCCGCTCCATCACCCACCACCAACCAACCTGCTCAGTACCAAACTCCCCTCGCTACTGCTGACCCCTCTTCGCTGTCGCCACGGCAGCCGCGACTGCGAGCGCAGCAGCAGTGGATGGAGGAAATCTCTCGCACTGGTCCGACGGGGAACGGGACGAATTTTTTTTTCGCTCGCCTTCTTTTCGGGCCGCGTTTATCCCAGGGCGTCGCTTTTCTCGTCGCGTCGCCTCGGTTGCTCGACCATGGGCGTGTGCCACTGCGTGCGGGCCAAGGAGACGCACAGGCCCACGCATCAGTGAGCGTCAAGTGGAGGCTAGTGAGTACGTTGTTCCGACCACTGCCACGTCTGGCGTTCCCAGGGGCGCGGGGTCCACTGGTCCACAGTGCACCGGCCAAACGGAAATGCCCGTTGTGGAGCCAGAGCGGGTTCTCTCGGGCGGTGTGCGGTGGACGTGGTGCAGGAGGCAAAGAACTTTGTTGTTTTCTTTCCCTTTTGCTTTGCGTGTGGAATGGAAAAAAGAGAGAGAAGGAAAACACAAGTAATGGAAGGTGAGCTAACTCTAAACCGTGTCCTTTTTCTTCTCCCCGGAATAGACCGACCAGCTAAAGAGCCCAACCATTTTCTTGTACCCACTAATCTTGATTCTTGAGCTTACTATACAATATATAGAATGCGTCTCTTTGATTCTTCACCGTTGCCACTGATCCGGTCGCGCAAGCGCTATTTGACAATTCGATCTCAGTCATCCTGGGCGACGGCAAATCGGCACTTTTTTGGCGTGATCGGTGGCTTGATGGCCAATCCTTGGTCACCATCGCCCCAAACTTGGTCGCAGCGGTGCCTATGAGGATTCGTAACTCGAGACTGGTCGCTGATGCTCTTAGAGGTCGCCGT
>LAPY01003835.1:5488-17340 GCA_000970635.1 Eragrostis tef
GGCACCGGCACCGTCACGCACAAGGCGGACATCAAGAAGTTCCAGGCCGCCACGCGCCTCCGCGCCAAGGACAAGATCGAGGGCGGCAGGATCATCCGCGTGGAGGCGCACCCCATCCCCGAGCACCCCAGGCCCAAGAGGTATCCTATATATGCTTAGATTTCGTTGGATCTTTCTTTATCGCGTCGCTGGTGAATTGATGACAAGAATCCATCTGATCAATGGTGTTCATGCAGAGTGTCCGGGCGCGTGACGCTGGTGGGCGACGCGGCCGGGGACGTGACCGGAGGCGATCGTGGCCGGGTCGGCGAACGGCACGCGGATGGTGGAGGAGAGCGACCTGCGCAAGTACCTCGCCGAGTTCGACCGCCTCTACTGGCCCACCTACAAGGTGCTGGACGTGCTGCAGAAGGTGTTCTACCGCTCCAACGCCGCACGCGAGGCGTTCGTCGAGATGTGCGCCGACGACTACGTCCAGAAGATGACCTTCGACAGCTACCTCTACAAGCGCGTCGTGCCGGGGAACCCGCTCGACGACATCAAGCTCGCCGTCAACACCATAGGCAGCCTCGTCAGGGCCACCGCGCTGCGCAGGGAGATGGAGAAAGTCACATTGTGAGACACATTCAGCTGAGCAGCTGAGCGATCGGTGTATTAGTAGAGAGATTCGAGGCTTGATCAAGCGGGTTTACCTGTAGGCCAACGTACCTAGGCACGGGCAAGAGAACAAAGGAGCAGGGCACCCTGCACTGTTCATGTAAAACGTCTGATGATGTTCGGAACTCGGAGCAGTTCGGTTGGATCACTGAAGACGTCAATCTTCGATGTGAATCAATGTATCGTACATAAACATTCCCTGTTTTCGTTTACTGTATGACTGTATCTACAAAATTTCTGAATTCTGACGAACGACGAATTGAATAAAAGGATTGAACTGTTCTTGTAGCAGAAAATAAGCTGGCATGCAAAGTTCATGACCATGTACTTCGATGTGAATCAGTGTACCATACATAATCATTTCCGAGTGCATATCATGTGTTACTGCAGGTTCGCGTGTTACCAATCGATGCTCCAAATACACATATTCAATAAAAATATAAACGGGTAGAGCATGCAAGCATCTAACATCATAAAAAATTTGAGGTGCAACAAAATTTTGAGCAACAAGGGCCCTGATCCGTAGTGCTATTAACAGGTGTTTGTCGTGCGTGCTATTTCCTGTAGCCTGATCGGTAACACACCCGAACTTTTTCCTTCCTGAGTGCATATCCAAAGTTTCCCTGTTTCGATGGCCGTATGATTGTATCTCTAAAGTTTCTGAATTCTCATTCACACACACACAAAAAAAAGAATACTGACGAACTATGAATTGAATAAAACTATTCTTTTTAGCAGAAACTAAATAAGTTTGCATACGAAATTGATGCTTGCAATGCAATTATAAACTCCAAATGAGAGGCTGGCAAGAACTGACACATACAGCAAACTGGTTCTTGCCTTGTCGTTCTGGATAACTTCAAAATGAGAGATTGGAATGAACTGGTACGTACAGCAAACTGGTTCTTGCCTTGCCGTCCTAAGTACTATTAAGCAAAGGAAAAGTCTGGCATTAAGCCTAATACTTCTACTTATAATCACTACGAGATGGCTGACGCATGGCGATCAGACAAAATTGGTAGGATCATACCTGCACGTGCACAGAGTTCAGAGATCAGTCTCAGCAAGCAGAGTCATCTGATTTCCTCCCCTTCAGGCCATCGCCTGCGTCGTGTTCCATGAGCCTCTTCCTCTTGGATCTCAATTTTGAGCACGCCTGCCTGAGCTCCCTCGTTTTCTGATCCAGCCTCTCCTCAGGTCTCTCCTCGATCAGTTTCTTGGTCTGCTGAAGCAACTCCACCACTCTTCTGGTCCGGTGGCCATCAAATTGTTCAGTTTCCTTTCCTAGCTCCTGCAGGACAAGCACACCATGTTCATCAGCCCACATGAGAAATTTTAGTGGTATATTTGCCAGGTTATCAAAGGCGGAGATCAAGTGAGACCTGGACATCATCGATGAGCATCTGCAGGCCCTTCAACTTGCGGTACGGCCACCGCGGGATTGCGAGCATCCTGCACCTCCACTTCAGGGCCGTCAGCCCCACGTTGAGCTCCTTGGCCGCCTGAGTGATCGGCATGCCAAAGTGCCGCGACACCAGCTCGAACGTCAATGCCTTCTCCTCCAGCGAACCATGGCCTGTATGCCCTTCCATCTTGGCGCCTTTCTCCGCGCTGCAAGACTCCAGCGTGATCTGTGCTTCCGCGCACTCCTCTTCTGTGCTCTTGCCATAGGCGCCTTCCATTGGATCCCAAAAGCTCTCGAGCCTCGACGTCGCCGCTCGACGAAGCAGTCAGGTTTGCCTGCATTCGTGGGGAGGAACAGAAAAAAACATGGGCATCAGAAATCAGTAGAGCTTTCGCTAAACGATTCTTCCAACAGAAATCTGCGGCGTACCTGACCAGGAGAGGGCTTTCTCTAATCTGTAGTGGCACGAAGCCAGACATACATGAGAAGAAAAGCCCTGGGTGGCCGTATCTAAGCGAACACAAAGCCCCCTCATGACTGCTACGACTAGAGGTTTCTTCTCTAGGAATATGTGCAGTCGAATATGGTACAGCGTGCTACTCCTACCGCGCGTGCGTAATTAACATTGGACCTTTTTGATTAAGGTCATTCTCAATACACACTTTTATTTCATTAATTTCAAGACAAATTTTAGCAAAGAGAGTCAACATTTTTTTTTAGAAGAGGCAACATATTTTCATGGGGATGAAGACCTCTCGTAAAAGATAAAAGTTTCTCTTCTCTCCTCTCGTAATTACCTTGCCAACTCAGCAAAAAATGTATATGTGACATAGAAGTTATTTTTACCGAGTAGCACCTTTGAGGTCCTGGGTTTGACTTCCGGTGAGAGCGAATTTTCTAGGATTTACCGGCTGCCAGTAGTGACTTCGTCAATTTCATGGATTTGTCGGCTCAATCTTCGAAGATGCTCATAAAGGTAAGGTTTGCGTATGTGCGTTCATAGGAATGAGTGTGCATGCGTTGTGAGTGTCTGAGTTGTACTGTATAATCTTAAAAAAATGCTTGTGAAAAGATACATTGAGACTGGCCCAACAATTTTTTTCATTTCATATTACTCGTCGTTCTAGATATCAAAATTCTCCACTATCTCTCTTCCTACTTGGCCCTTCCTAGTTTATTCCGTTAACTTCATTTTTTTAATAAAGGAAATTCTATTTCATCTAGTAAATGAAAATATCCCGGCCTCTACATCACTTGATGTATTTAGCCGTTCATTATTACAAAAATTAACTATGGGTAAACTCCGCCTACCCCATGGCACAAATAAAAATTCGCCGAACAAATGGCTAGAAGATAGTAAAAAGTTCATTTAACATAATCTGTTACTAAACTTTCACCCATGCTTGGCAAAAATATCCATTGTCACCACCTCCAAGAGTCGGCATGCCCTTAGTAGTGATGTTCGCCCATCCTTCTTCTGAAAAAGTGACCATGTTCTCATCCAGTATGTTTCCCTGTATATTACCTGCATAGGAGTTAGAATTGGTTTTTTATCAAATACAACATCGTTTCGGCTTAGCCATATTGCCCAACACATAGCACCGATTCCAACTAGCATTTGTCCCCTGTCCTTGGGCTGAAATCCACCAATCCAAGTGAAAGACATAAACCACGTAACTCGTGAGCTAGGCCAAACGAACAACTCATGTAAGCCATGAAAGTGACAATGTAGACACTGATTCAAGCAAAGGCTCAATAACGCAAAGTCACAAACCGACAACGCTGAAACACTGACCGATTTCAAGAAGTGGTGCAAAGAAATTATAGCATACTCAATTTAATTTTACTATATATGAGAATTGTGTTACTGTGTGTTACCTAGATGCTTTACACATGTCTTGCTAAGGTGTGCACACAAAGGAGTTGCTTCTGGACCAAAGGAGAGGAATTACACTAAGGATGAGATGAGTTACGCGGAAGCTAAACCAAAACACTCTCGGCTGATAGAAGACTAAAATTATACCAAGATCCATGCGCACCAACAGGTCAAGATTCACCACGCATTATGCACATGGATGGAAATCACATGCAACAAATGGCTTGCCTTTTTAACTTCTTATTAGGGAGTAAAGACTATTTAAGTGAAGACTACCAGGAGGTCGAAGGTCACGCGAGGCTTTTCGGAAACCCATGTTTTCACATCTTTCACCTCCCAAATCACAGTAGAAACTCATAAGAAGTAGCACCCAGCTAGGAGGGGTATCTATACATCTTATATAGATGCAACCCGCTACAAATCACTAATGGCTATAAAGCTCAAACCTCAAGCCGTCACCTCATCCAAATTGTTTCAGCCATCCGATTGTTAGTTTTCTTCCATCTTGAGCGTTAGTTCCCATCGATTCAGTCCGTCATACATTTTGGTGTTCATGTACGTCTGATTATGTTCAGAAGTCGGAGCAGTTCGATTGGATCACCGAAGTCATCAAACTTCGATGTGAATCATTGTGCCATATAGAAACATCCCCTGTTTCGATTAATGCATGACTGTATCTAGAAAGTTTCTGCATTCTGACGAATTACTAACTAATAAAAAGATTGCAGTGTTCTTTGTAGCAGAAAATAAGCTGGCATGCAAAGTTCATGACTATATTATGGGACAGGGAGTTTATATAGACATCAAAAGGTTTCTAAACCCTGCTGCCCTTTTTAACGTACTGCTTCAGTGCAAAAAGAGAAGCATACTGCTGACTGACAGTCCTGATCTTAAGGACAGTTAACCACTATATATGGGCATCTGGCTAGGATTATAGCTAATTACACTACAATACGGCTGACGCACCGCGATCAAACAAAATTCCTACGATCAAACGTGAAAGTGCCCAACATTCAGCGTTCAGCATCAGAGATCAGAGCCATCCATGGGCACTTGCCATGACCCATGAGCCGCTTCCTCTTGAAGTTCTCCTTAAAGCACGCCTGCCTCAGCACCTTCGTCTCGGCGTCCAGCATCATCGCAGGGCTCTCCTCCATCAGCTTCTTCGTCTGCTGCAGCTTCTCCACCACCGTCCTGGTCAGATGGCCTTCCTCATGTCCCAGCTCCTGCACGGCACGCACATCGATCGTGTTCTGTTCATCAGTCTCGCATGCATAAAAATTTTACGCTACGGGACAGGTCACGATGCCAGTGGTGGTAGAACAAAAGAGCAAGACCTGGACGTTGTTGATGAGCGTCTGGAGGCTCTTCACCTTCCGGTGCGGCCACCGCGGGATGTGGAGCTCTCTGCACCTCTTCTTCAGCACCGTCAGCCCCACATTGAGCTCCCTCGCTGCCTGCTTGATCGGCATGTTGAAGTGAAGGGCCACCTGCTCGAACGTCAAGGCCTTCTTGTCTAGTCCGCCGACTTGGCGCTGCAGCATCTTCTTGCCCCTCTTTACACGGCCACACTCGAGCTTCGACCCCTTCTTGCAGCCGCCTTCCTTGTTCTTCTGATAAACGTATTCTATCTGAGGCCAGATATTAGTGAAATCCTCTATGTCAGACAGGGCCTCAAGCTCGTCTGCGATTTCACACAAGAGCAAGAATGAGCTCAAGAAAAGCAGCAGTTCCTACGTAAAGACTGCTCTCGTAGATTTGTAGTACCTTGCGAGATGCTGCCCTCTGAAATAGTAACGGCACAGAAATGCTCCATCGAGAAGGATGCCTCTTGCAGGCAATCATCAACACTTAAATGGTGGAAAGGTACACATGCAAAGGAACACAAAAAATTCTTTTTCATATAACCAAGTATTTCATCATGCAAAACAAGCACTGCAGCTTCCGAGTGTAATACAAGGATCACATACCTGAAATCATGTACAATTTGGAAGTAGCTCTCTTCTTCGTTCACCTTGAACTCCATGAAGTGAAACGACACCTGCTCGAACGTCAATGCCTCCTCCTCTGGTCCGCCGACCCGGCGCCCAAGCATATTCGTGCAGCTCTCTACGCTGCCGCACTCCGGCTTCTGTTCCTTCTCGCAGCCGCCTTCTTTGCTCTTGAGATAAGCGTCTTCCATGCGAGGCCAGATACTCGTGAAATCCTCAATTTCAGACAGAGCGTCAAGCTCGCCTGCATTCATAGTAGAACAAAAATGAGCTCGAGAAAAATAGCATCAAGCTTGTTCTCGAAAATTCGTTGTACCTCGCGAGATGCTGGTCTCTGAAACGGTAGTGCCACAGAAATGCTTCATCGAGAAGGATGCCTCTTGCAGGTAATCCTCAACACTGGAATGCGGTTGAAAAGTACATATACAAGGAAGATATGTTTAGAAAAAAAAAACTTCGTTTTGATTTAACCAAGAATTTCAGTACGCACAACAAGCACTGAAACTTTCGAATGCAACACAAGGATCAGTGGATCACATACCTGAAATCATGTATTTGGAAGTAGCTCTCGTCTTCCTTCACCTTGAACTCCATGAACTTGCTCCTCTCCCCTAAGAACCTGAAACCTTCCACTGCAATGGTTTTGATCAACAAGTGGTAGCACTCTCCTACTATTATGTGCACTAGCTATAGTCCTTAAATAGGCGTGTTGATGATGAATTGAGGAGCAATTCTAGTAACTGCATATATTAAGCAGTACTGACCTCCTGGGGAACATGCACTTGTTTTGCAGTTTTGCTTGTGCAACGGTGCTGCGCAATGATGTTCCGTACTGGAGTGCCTGCCTGTGCGATTGCTGCCGCTGTCAAGTGTCAACCATCTTTCACATTTGCAATTGTCATTATTAGACAAACGCAGCTCCCAACACATATCTATTTGCGGTTGCAGCTGGTAGTTTCTGACAACAGAGTTCTCTGGATACACAGACAATACTCCTTTTTGTAGTTGCAGGAAGTAGTTTCACGCATGCTATGAGGGATGTGAGTTCAAAAATAAAAAATATGAGGGATGTGAAGGCAATAGTTAATGTTTTTACCTTTCTGCTCACATTTTTTGGTGCTAGATAGATATGTATTGCCATGTTGAAGGGTTTCATTTATCCATTGCTAGATGCTCACTTGATTAAGGGCGTTGTGATGGAATCATAAACGTAAAGGCCATGCCTCGCAGCCACGTCTGTGCATCAATGGCACAATATAACTTGGCATTGAATGCACCACAAATGCTTTTGCCATTCTCCCATAACCAGCCATGATTTTTATGCTGTCTAATCAGCTCATTGCTTGCCCAGCCTCAATTGAATCTTTGCAGTACGTGATCTGGGCATATGAACGATAGACAGGTTCCATTATGATCGACAAGAGACCCAAGATCTACATGCATGAGCTAGCACTCCATCCAAAAGTTTTGCACGATATATTGCATCCAAAATCCAAAATAAAATATATGCAATGTTAAACTCCCTTGTGGATCAAAACAACAGTCAATTAGTGCTAGTGCAGCATTTAAGCCGGAAAAGATGAGATATCATGGTTTGGCAGCAGAGGCCGGTAGAAATGCGTTCTGATCTCCTTGCATGGCCATTGGCGGCGCGCGCACGCCTGCTGCGGGAAATCCAAGACAAAGGACGAAGCTCATTTGCGGCGGCAGCGATCGACGTCATGTTTCACGCACAAGGTCACATTGTCTGTATTAGATCACATTAATGTACTAGCCAGATTACCGACCACCATGCCAAACATTGCTGAAGTAACATCCTTGCAACACACACAAGTAGAGAACTGGAGTACTGGTACACTCGATAAACCGAGGCCAAGGATACTAAGTAATTAAACAAGAAGGAAAACGAAAAAAACTCATTTCTTGCCATATAGTTCATGTTATCCACTATAAAAAAGAATTTTACAAAGATGTGGAACCTAAAGTATCTAAGGGATAAGGAAGAAGCAATGCTACGGTGTTGTGACTCAATTGGGAAGATTAAGAACTGTAGGCAACCTAGCATCATTGCTAAGGCTCCAGATGCTAGTGCAGCAAAAACCTTCGATTCTACGCTTTCTATTCAGATTTAAGGTACTGGACGCACTGGGCTATGTTAACTGCACTCTAGCCGTAAAGAACTGTCCAAGTTGATAGCTAAAGTGTCCACAGTTTTGTGAATTGGTTCAATAGTGCAACAGACTGACAGCGATCATGAGTACTTTGCATAACAGAAGTTACTTCCACACTATATCACCCAAAAATTTGAGGGCAGGAACACCTCTAATCTCCATGTCCACAAGGGGTGCTTGGATAATGTTCAACCCCATTAATTCCGGATCATTCTTGATAATGTCCAAAGCTCGTGTTTGATCCTGTGAAAAGAAAATAGATAAATGCCCCCATAGGTTGGTTTTACATAAGCAAACATTCAATGAAAATCTAAATACACTACCTTTCTTTTTATAGCACAAAATTTACAGTCTGATGTGGAAGGTGGTAGAACTTGGTTCACAATAAGTCTCTTTACAGGAACACTTTCTTTCTTCAATGAAGAGCGCAGTCTTGACGACTCGCTAATTGCCATCACCTAAAATGTCAAACAAAGGAAAAGGTTAAAAAAAGAAAGTTCATGACACAGCTGTTACCGTTGGAATTGTCACAATTATAAACTCAGTCGATTCTGTGTCACGGAAAAGCTCTCGCACTTTGACCATCCTTTCTCTGAGTTGCTCCAACTTGTTGGCCTTTAGTAGGCAGAAGAATATGAGTTGAATGTTTGAAACAACAACTAGTAAAGAAACAATATATTTCAGAAATGGGCAGAATACTTACTGCATCCTGCTGTTGAACCTCTTGTCCAAAAACTGATTTGATAGCTGATGTTGCAGAAGCAATCTTGTTCCTCAACTGGAGAAAAGGAGAGAAAATTCAGTCTGACACAAGCAACATCATTTCAAGTTGCCAAAAAAATATTGCTAATAGTATTCGGTGAGAAAGATCAGATAGGATGGATAAAAAAACAGCAGATCAAAAGTCACAATTTTTTGTCATCTCAAGCTAGAAGTATGTGAGGTCTAGCAACCGCAGTTACCACATGTAACAAAACCGTATGGATTTCACTTGGCAACGGGATGAACAAATGCATTGTATTGAGCAGATGTTCATACCAGCAGGATATATATTCAGTTTTTCACAAGCTCAATGAATTAGCAAAATAACATGCTGTGAATGTTACATGAACTACAAATTTATGGAAGCCATATAAGCAGGAGATTCAACCATTAGAAATTTCGTAGCAAACGAAATAAAACAAAGGATTCTGAGAAGTAATGAATAAGAATTTTTCCTTACTTCAGCAATTACTCCAATATCAACGGCCCTTAAACTCGGCATAATACAATAAATTAAAAAATGCTAACAAAAACCTTTAAGATTTTCCCAATGGATGCATCCAAGAAGTCTGGCAAGGAGAGTAGCCTAAGTGTATGGCCCTGTCAATAAGTGAAGCAAATAACAGTTGATACAGTGATCGGGTATCAAGCAAACATTCAATGAAAATCTAAATAGACTATACCTTTCTTTTTATAGCACAAAATTTGCAGTCTGATGTCGAAGGTGGTAGAACTTGGTTCACAATAAGTCTCTTTACAGGAACACTTTCTTTCTTCAATGAAGAGCGCAGTCTTGACGACTCGCTAATTGCCATCACCTAAAATGTCAAACAAAGGAAAAGGTTAAAAAAAATCACCTTTGAGATATACATATACAAGGGGGCTGGAAAGTTCATGACACAGCTGTTACCGTTGGAATTGTCACAATTATAAACTCAGTCGATTCTGTGTCACGGAAAAGCTCTCGCACTTTGACCATCCTTTCTCTGAGTTGCTCCAACTTGTTGGCCTTTAGTAGGCAGAAGAATATGAGTTGAATGTTTGAAACAACAACTAGTAAAGAAACAATATATTTCAGAAATGGGCAGAATACTTACTGCATCCTGCTGTTGAACCTCTTGTCCAAAAACTGATTTGATAGCTGATGTTGCAGAAGCAATCTTGTTCCTCAACTGGATAAAAGGAGAGAAAATTCAGTCTGACACAATCAACATCATTTCAAGTTGCCAAAAAAATATTGCTAATAGTATTCGGTGAGAAAGATCAGATAGGATGGATAAAAAAACAGCAGATCAAAAGTCACAATTTTTTGTCATCTCAAGCTAGAAGTATGTGAGGTCTAGCAACCGCAGTTACCACATGTAACAAAACCGTATGGATTTCACTTGGCAACGGGATGAACAAATGCATTGTATTGAGCAGATGTTCATACCAGCAGGATATATATTCAGTTTTTCACAAGCTCAATGAATTAGCAAAATAACATGCTGTGAATGTTACATGAACTACAAATTTATGGAAGCCATATAAGCAGGAGATTCAACCATTAGAAATTTCGTAGCAAACGAAATAAAACAAAGGATTCTGAGAAGTAATGAATAAGAATTTTTCCTTACTTCAGCAATTACTCCAATATCAACGGCCCTTAAACTCGGCATAATACAATAAATTAAAAAATGCTAACAAAAACCTTTAAGATTTTCCCAATGGATGCATCCAAGAAGTCTGGCAAGGAGAGTAGCCTAAGTGTATGGCCCTGTCAATAAGTGAAGCAAATAACAGTTGATACAGTGATCGGGTATCTGAAATCAAGCTATTGGTACACAATGACATGGTAATTACCGTAGGGGCAGTGTCAAATACAATGCGGCTAAACATACTATACTCTTGTGCTTCGAGAAATTGCATAACCTGAGTGAAATGCGAACAGCAAGTCACAAACTGAAAACAGAAGAATAAGGAGTAGGGATACCATAAGCCCATATGTGTGTCTTCTGACCTTTGAAATTGCAATTGCTTCATCCAACCCTGGTGGTGGTGAATCCAGCAATTCTCCCAATTTCAACTCTCCAATCTGTACTGAAAAAGAACGCGATTACAGAACTGAACTCATACAGAGTGATTCAACCTATTCACCAGCACGGGGAAAGTAATATGATTGAACATAATGGCAGGAAGTGAATCACTGAAAGAGTAAGTACACTAAAATATAACCGTGCACCTGCTCGGAAAGCGCCCCAAGGCCCATGCTGTCCATAAAGTCTTTTACCCCAGTTCCACCATTTTTTTGACTTGCTGTCCGAAACTCTTCCCGAGCCTTCTCAGGATTTATCTGCATTAGAATTCCAACATGCCACACTTAATGAATAACCAACATCAATCCAGGATAAATCACAAAAGTCACTAAGCCAGCTATTCCCACAGCCTATTGTACAGAACATTATCCCTTGTGAATTCTAAACATGTTATCAAATTTGTCACATATTAAATAGTTCCATTGACCTATCATTGAAGAAATAAGCATAGGTATCACAGAACGCGAACTTCACAAGAGAAAACCAATTCTTATGGGAGCAATTTTACAACACGGTTCCATCATTTCACAGTTCAGGTTCCAATTTTTCTCACCTCAAGCGCAAACAAAGGCGCATCAGGGCCCTCGACTGGGACGAGCGCCCCGCCACTCAAATCCTGAGACACGAAGGCAACAAAGCGAACCAGTTAAGTAGAGTGGTATGCTAGCAAATAACTGTTTGTTCAGCGGGGTAGATGACCTGCGCGAAGGAGTCGCTCAGGGAGTGCGCGGGGTCAGTGGAGACGACGAGGGTGGGGTGCCCGTTGTTGGCGAAGCGCACGGCCAGCGACGCCGCGCAGCTCGTCTTACCGACCCCGCCCTTGCCGCCGAGCATGTAGTATTTCCGCCGCGTCCCGGACGCCATCTCCTGGAACCCCAGCTCCTCGCCCCCCTCCTTCGCGGGCGCCCCCGCCTT
>LAPY01003836.1:25807-38862 GCA_000970635.1 Eragrostis tef
AATAACAAGGAGATTATATGGAGGAAGTATGATTCTATACCTCTGGCAAAAACACAGTCCCTGTTGTATTCTGTGCAATTCCTTCAATAAGTAGAGATGCCACACTGTTATCCAACATCCTGATGTTGTCACAAGGATCCAATTTTGTTCCATCCAAATGTGCTTCCACAACTGTCATCTAGAATATCAAAAAATAAATAAGGTACAGACAAACTATATGAATTTGAGGTGCCAATGACATTATGCTTTCAGGACCTATTTTCTATAATTTAATTGAATATAAAACATGATGTAGCACCATGCAATGTAGAAGTTTGGGCCCAAGCAGCTGAGGAACAATAAAAGGCATTTTTATGTTGGATGCATATTGACTCAACAAACCCTATTCATGGTAAGAGTTCCAGTCTTGTCACTGCAAATAGTTGTCGCTGATCCCATTGATGACAGCCGTCTCACCTGAACAACAAATAATAATCATCTAAAATAAGTATAGACTGCATCATTAAACGTTTTACCTTGTAATTTTATCTGAAGATCTTACCAGAGCTTTATCTCGCATCATCTTTTGCATTGAGTATGCAAGTCTGAAATAAAATCAACACCAATGTAATTTAGCTGAAGATTCTAACAATCCTGAATAAGACATTAAGGTATCATACGTTAATGTTACTGCTAAAGGAAGTCCTTCAGGCACAGCAACAACCACAATGGTCACCTGTTGAAAGAACAAATTAAGAATCAGGTGGATCATACAAGATGATACTCTTCATAAAATACAGTGGTATAAAGACTAGTTAGCTATGACGACATACTGCAATAGTCAAAATTCTGATTGCCCCCATGAATCCCTGTTTTACCCCAGTGGTTCCAGCCATACACCATACAGAATATCAACATACTGTAAAATATCTGCAGTGAAGAACATATCACAGAAATGTTGTGTAACTTCGTGAACTACACCATACAGAATATCAACATACTGAAAAACATACCTTATCCAAACTAAGTGATACTCACCAACATAGAACCACAACCATCTGCAACCTTGCAACCAGACATCAAGAAAGGTGTCCTGTGGTCCTTATGAACCTGATCATGACATATTAATCAAATATTCTCGACCCATTTCCATTGTTTCATTTATAACATCGACTAGTAAATCTTTTGTGTTTTTCAAAAAAAAGTAATCAAATATTCAGAAAGGTGGATTTTGGGAAACAATAAATGGTGCCTTTTGTCAACACTTACAATTTTAGATTCACCAGTCATACTTGATTCATCAATTGCTAGAGAATGACCAGATATCAATATAGCATCGGAAGGAACCTAAAGATGAATGCACATGACAAAAATTATTACGAGGGAGAAAATTGATACATTACTTGATCACCAATTTTTAGGGGAACAAAATCGCCAACAACAAGGTCAAAAATCGACGCTCCTATTCTCTTACCGCCTCTGACAACCCAATACAAAATAGGCATTGAATGACAGTTTAAATCCAGAGCTGAAATCCAAAATGACTGCACATGAACGTACTCACCTCAACTTGTATGTTTTGTTTCTCCTCGTTCAAATGTTGAAACTTAAGAGATTGTCGATAATCACTGGTTGCTAATAAAGTTGTGTGAAAATAAGATATCAGAAAATGACAACTTGCGATACTGTAATATATGTGAAAATAATATGATCCACGAAATAAAATGACCATTCTTAAGTACAAATTGTTGACATATGAACAGATTGACCACCCTCCCCTAATGCCTTAAGAGTATTTGGGAAATTGTTAGCTCCTGGCACTCAAAATTGTAACAGAGCAGGAGGTCCTGAGTTTACACTCAGGAAGGATCCTCTTACTTCAAAGAAAAATCTGTTTGGGTTGTGCTGGCTAGAATGGTTAGGTGTTCTAATGAACTGGTCCGTGCATCAGAACCCCACAAACACGGAAATAGGGAGAGAGCTAACTATGAGCCTTCAACTTATTACCTGTAACAAATATCACAAGAAAAACAGCAAAGAATATGCTTCCACCATCGTACCATCCATCCCTTACACCCTATACAACGGTTTTGAAACTGGAGGGAGTACTAATTTCTAATTTTTCAAATTAGACC
Organism: Eragrostis tef; assembly: GCA_000970635.1. Lineage (NCBI taxonomy): Eukaryota > Viridiplantae > Streptophyta > Magnoliopsida > Poales > Poaceae > Eragrostis > Eragrostis tef. The sequence continues at coordinate 27,922 of LAPY01003836.1, forward strand.
TACTTTTGCAAATAACTCATGCCCACTTAGATTTACTACATATTTACTTGTTCAAAAAATGACATAGTTTATATACAGGAGCATCTATCTGAGTAGAGAACTATATAGGAACAATAGAAAATAATACATACTCTCAAGAAAACTGAAGCATGATTGTTATTTAGAAACAGATGACAATGAGCATGAAATCTGCAGTAGACTCAAAATAAGACACGACTTAGGAAATTCTGTACCCATATGCTTCTTCTTTTCTTCCATGGATATGTATTTGCTCCAAAAATCTCTCTCCTCTTAACAATTCGTCCTCATTTGGACTAACTCCTCTGTCTAAGTTGCTCTTAAGTAAATCTGAAAGCCCCCTAACCTACATGGAAATATTTTTGTTAGAAAATTGATATTTAATCACAGAATGATAAATAGGCAGAAAGATAAAAATCAAAAGTATATTTGCAAACTTACCCCTCCAAGATTCTGAAGGATAATGGAATCATGATCTCTGCTCAGGATTGTGAGCTTTTCCGCATCAATAGGAAATCTCGGAGATAACGTCCTCCAAATTTTATTCCAGTGTAACAATCTGCTTAAATTAGAGGCACTGAGAAAATGGTAATTGTAAAACGAGATAATGAAATGTAACCTAAACTTTTGCCAAAGCAAATACTATGACACAAAAATATTGCATCTAGCAGACCTGGGTTCAACTCCCCATGGAAGCAAATAACCAGGCTTGAATAAAAGAATTTTTTTTAAAAAAAATAGGTTGGGGTTTCCCCTACTGACTTTGGTAAAAAAAATATTGCATAGATGACAAAGTAATAAGGTAAATGGTGCAAGGGGTAGTAAATCTGAGGGTCGTTAAGATGGATCATGGATGAGCCATGGAAAAGTCGTGTAATAAATGAACAATGATTTACCATGATAACAATTAATATCAAACTTAACAATTATAATTCATAAAGTGGCAAGCTATATTACTATATACATGGATGTTTCCCAAGTTCCGTGACCACTTTGTAGGAATCCATTAAGATTAGATATTGAGTGTTGGAAGTAGTACCTCCTAGCTCCTTCTGACCAGCATCCTTGAACAGAAATACTGCCTGAGAAATTCAGATTTATAATGAACAACCCACATACCCGAGGAAAAATTGTCCATTGGTCTTCCCAAAATAAAAGGAAAATTATTCTCAAATGGCATATTAATATCTTACTCGTATCACTTGAGCATGAGCTCGTATCTTTCTTCTTAAGTTCTCGTTTTCTTCTTCCCTTTGCAGGTCAAGGGTATATCTAAAACGACGAGAAGCATTGAGGACAAGTGCTGCTTGCTGAAAAGGAGAGAGAGAAAATCAAGGTTATGCTTTGTATTTTGACATGATTTAATCGTACAGGAAGGATCATCGAGTCATAGATTCCTGTCAAAGGATTATCATACTCATTCAAATTTGAGAATCTACGCATCTGGTTACGATTAGTTGTCACTAAGAGATCTTAAATATTACAATAGTTGAGGAAAATTACACAAGTTTGTCTACATTGGCCACTGTACATGCTGGAGTAGAGATGTAAAAAATATATGGTGTGTACTAATCATTCATTATGACCAAATCTGTTCATAAGCTTCACTAATCACTAGTACATGTTTGAGTCTCTGATAGTATGAGACCTCAAAGGTGGGACCACTATTCTTCTATCATAGACTGCAATAGACACAGATATGCTCATTCGAGAAATCCCAGAGCTTCTACGGTTGCATCCACCAACAACTGCACGTTACATGTTCCATGGTGTGGATTGCAATGCACAGGAGATTTTTGCAAGTTCCAGTTGACGGTAATTTCATCCCCCAACTCAAAACAACAGCTTAAGATTCGAATTAAACAGAACAACGAGGACGAGGAGTCAGTCGATAGAAACGCCGTGCGTACGTACCCTCCACCGCAACAACCGACCGTGCGAGGCGTTTTTGGTACTTGGTATATCGAACGCGTCTTCCATCGTCTGGTCCTCTATTCCCTCCACCACATGGTCCGCCGCCGCCGCCGCCGCCACTGGCGCATTGTTCTCCGGCTCTATGTACGGCACGTGCGTTCGCAGGGATTGACAGCACCGATACGGTAGCCACCGGGCGACGGCAACCTGGCAACACGCACGGGGCCGATCACAACGCCCGGGGAGAAGATCTTCTAGAATGTTTGATAGCCTTACTTACCTCAGGGTTCGCGCATACGCGCGCTTCAACAAAATCTCACCGTGGCCTTGAACCTCTCCCCCCTCCAGTTCTGTTGTGATGTGAGTCAGTGAGTGTGTTTGCCACTCGGTGCGCTCGCGGGTTTTCAGTACATTTATCGCGCAGCCATAGCTACTGGCGCGCGTAGTCAGCTTCCTCGAAGGCTCCGATGGTGCTACTGGAAATGGGAGACGTCTTTGCCTGCCCGTATTGGTTTGAACTTGGATGCCATATATAAATTTGCGCCAAAATGTTTTCTAAAATAGGCCAATTATATCTCGAATAATATTTTTGTTTCTTAATGTATGATGTTGAATTACTCAATGTTGAATTAAGAAAAAAATTTGGCCTATTTTGGCTCATCTAGTTCAAACTGAAGTAAGCTTAGCTGTCCAAAACATTTTGGCAAGCAGAATATGGCACACTAGTATATATATCTTCTCCAAAAGCTATCACCTTCAGCCTGTTACCTCATCTGGCTACTCTCCACAGCAAGTACCCAACAACTATGCTTGACAGCACAACATACTGGTACAGATCACGCAAAGTCCATGACTTTTTCTTTGGCAACCTTGTCCAAAGCTTGGGAATATTATTGAGATACAACCGAAAGCATATGATCAAGATCCTAAATAGGTCAAGGTTGCAGTTGCCTCGAAGTTACCTTGGAAAGACCTTCAGGTTCTTTGGCCCAAACCTAGCGTCACTGCCGATCTGCAGCTCCTCTTTTCCTCAAATATCCGAAGGGACGAGGTCTCCAGACTCGGCCAAGTCGATTTGATGCTTTGACACCTCATTCCAGAGGACCTGTGTGTGGTTCATGCCTGACGAACCCAAATGCATATTCCACATTCCAATGTTCTCATCGGTATTTCCAAGGACTTTATAATCTGCATAAATTGCTAGCAAACCGCACGGCCTTGGTCATGGCTCTGGGTTTACCCTGCTTGACCAGAGATGGCACGAAGTATATAAACATAACGTGCAAATCATCTTCTAGCCAAAATATCAGACAACTATCCAAATGAATTGCAAGTTATGTATATATGAAGCCACGTCAGCACCAAGAGGGGTAATTTTGGAATGTTGGACCTAGATGACACACATTAGTAAGCTTAAAGACCAAAATATGCATTTTGAGAGTTTAAAAACCTAGATGACACCCATGACAAGAGTTTAAGGACCGACGGTGTATTTACTCAATGTTGAATTACAGGACTAGATATTGATTCGACCATCAAAGAAACACGTCCATTAATTGCTCGGACTGCTTCTTTGCTATGAACAACTACATTCATCTGTCCAGACCAGTGACATGATCGTCTTTTTTGAAGAGTAAAAATGGCGCTGCCAATAGCTCAGGAGTAGTGCATATCGAGGTGGTTGACTCAGGTCGGGTTCAGCAAGTCAAGTCAAGCCAGTAGTACAAAGCCAGTAGTACAAAGTGACCACAATCCTCTAATGGCATCGGCAGTACTAGGGATTCCAATTCTACCAGGAGACTATTTCTCCTCACTGAAATCCAGAAGCATAATCATGTATCATGTTTGAGACAGGCCACAAAAGATGAAGGCGTGAATCAGACTCTGTGCCTTCTTAGTTTGTTCAGGATCCCCGCATATAACCACTGTTGAGTTTGCATCGCCCGGTTTCGGGTCGTGAACAGTGAGTGAAGCGCCTGACACCTGAAAGGAAAACATTATCAACCGCATTAGCACTATGAATATTTGAAGAAAACTACAATACTAAAAAAAGCAAGATATTGCTAGATTTATCTGGGTCTACAGAACAAAAAAGAATCAATATTATTTTTCTCGAACACGCAGGAGAGCTCCGTATCATTGCATTAATAGAAGAAGAGAGTACACCACACTACACACCTCGATAAAGAATCAATATTACAAAAGCAATATTTTAAACGAGTTTACAAGAGCATGAACAGTTGAAATAGTACAGCCCTATACAGAGAAATATAAACAAGTGATGAGCACAGATTACATTCTGGCAAAAAGATTAACCAACATGGTGAGAAGAGCTTTCGCTCTGATAGTAAGCCAATAACAATGACACGTCCTTGTTGCCTTGTATCAAGGCAACAAGAAACGGCCATCTTTAACTGCAATGTGAGACAAATATAAGAAAACAGTATGTACCTTTTTTATCTCTGCAAGATCACTACCATCGCTTCCACAAACAAAGCTTATATACTTAGACGGAATTACGACTTCAGTTCTTGTACTTGTTGGTGTAACCGCCTGGTTTTCACTGCTGAAGGGAATAAATTAGACAAAATCACCAAAGTACAAAGAATTTGCACCCATCTTTATTTGTTGGGTTTAAGGATGACACTCGAAAACTTGGTTTTTGGCCTACCTTGCCACAGGTCCCTTTCTTGAATCTGGTACTGCTGCATCAGGCATATTTCTTGGCGCTTCACTGTTTATTTTTGGTGCCTGCACAAGATAAGGGAGTTAATTCGTGAACACTATGCAACCAACAAACATGAAATTAAGCTCAATTTCTAAAACAACTCTGTAATTGCCCCTTTATAATAAATAATTAAATATTTGCAGCTTACTTCAGAAGCCCAGGTTCTTGGTGATGGCTGTTCTAGAAAAGGCCGAGGACCTCCATGATCACAACCATATGAGTATGGCATCCTATCAGCACTCATATATTCCATTGAATGTGGTGGAGGTGGCCGGTGATCGCCAGTTTCAAAGGGACCTATAGGAGCATCAGCTCTGAAGGAATGCATAGGATATGGAGGCACACCCCCACTGGAATGTGGCGGAGGTGGTTCTTGTCTTGATGGGTGAGGGGGGATATTTCCAACAGGAGGATATGGAGGCATGACTCCACTAGGGTGTGGTTTGGGCATCATGACATCCCTGATCCTTCCAGTGATATGAATCAATGCATCCTGAATAGATTGGAAGCTCCCAGTGACCTGAGAAAAGCACTCAAAAATATGTATTCACTTGCTTAGTAAGTGAAAGTGATCAGACACGACTATGAATAATCAAGTACAATTATATTTAAAAGTTCAAATAACCTAACTCATTGATTCAAATAACACTATTTAGCTGTGTCAATGAAGGGTCACTTGCAGAACATAACATGTTGGAAATTATTATGAAGGGATTATAAATATCAAACAAAGCAACAAAAATCATATTATTTTAGTTCATGAAATAAAGATATTATGCAGTTCACTTTAGCCCTGTTTATTATTTTCCGTGATAAAGTTCTGGATATCTGACTTGGGGACCGAGTGGCTACCATACATACTAGGAACATTGCAGCATAGCATACAGAGGATAAAGTACTACTAAAACATCAAAACATAAATGATAGCAAAACAGAATGTATGAATATTAGAACTGAGATGTACCTGAACCATCTCATCATTTCGCTGTGCACACCTCGGAATCTGTTCATTTGCAAATATTCGGATGCTAGCTCCAGTTATCTTTCTCATCTCTGTAATAATGGAACCCCCTTTGCCCAGCAGGCAACCAATATGCTGTGCTGGAACAAGAAGCCTTGCTGGTGCAGCAGAACTTTTATCCATAGATGCCTCTGAGATTCTAGAATGCACCCGAAGCACTGCATCCTGAGCTGGAGAATGCATCATGTCAGAATTCTGCACCAAGAGATACACATCCGTCAAACAATATTCCAGATGGAGAAAATACAATTCTAAGGACAAACTACCAATAAGTTGATGAACATAGACACAACAATAAACTACCTACAAATTGACATCGCATACCAGTGCTCACAGATAAACAGATTTGCATAATATAAAAGAATAAATATCATGTTCCCCACAAGGATACCAAATCTTTTGTCACATGAAAGAAAACAGGAGCAAATTTCTTTTAAGGTTCATATACACACCTCACGTGCAGATATTGCAACAATACGCTCATCTGAATCAGCAATAGGCTCTAAAATCTTAATAGAAGCACCTGTTTCACTTTGTAATGCACGGATGGTGGAACCACCTTTTCCAATTATGCTGCCCACCATTTCATTGATAATTACCATCCTGAACCCTATCTCTTGTTCAAAAAAGAATCTAGGAGGCCTTGTGTGGTAATCAGGCATATGTGGTGGTAAATAGCTTCTTTGAGAATAAGGATCAATGCTAGGGGGACAACCACCACCTGGGGGCCCAAATGATCTCCCGGGCGGGATATTGCTTGTATCTGGTCTAGGATTATCTTGAAGGCAGGTTGAAACTGATAAGAGCGCTTTCCTTACTGCAGGGAGGTTCCCACTTATCTAACAAAAAGGAAACAAATTCATGTCAGAACAGCCATAATTCCAAGTTTAACAATCCAGTTGAAAGATTAAAACAGGACCATACAATGATAATTTTCAAGCAATGCCAAACTATAAATTCCATCAGCAGGAAGCATAACACGTGACCCACATAAGGGACTATTTGGATGGAGGGTATTGGATCCAAATCCCTAGGAGGCTAAGAATGTACAAGTCTAAGGACAAATCCTTGTCTTCCATACACCCCCAAAGTATCATTGCAATATTGTGGTTACCAAAAGTTCCATAGTCAGAGGAATCATAATGAACTTGACATCTCTGCCACAAAAATATACAGCCTTCAAATGTTATTTCCAACAATTCCTTATCAATACAAACACAAACACATACTGTCTTATAATCTTGAACTACTCAGATGAAAAATTTACTGTAGATGACAAACTACTGAATTCACTTAAATCAATGAGGACCTAGAGAGGAGGCGTACATGGATAAGTTCATCCCCCGGCGCGGCGCAGGGGGGCAGCTGCTCCCTGTTTCGGAACACCCTGATCTGGGCGCCGCTCTCCTGCCTCATGCGCTCTACCGTCTTTCCACCCTTCCCCAGCACGCACCCCACCTGCGCCTCCCTCTCCTCCTCCCCCTCCCCCGCCTCGTTGCCCCCAACCCTGTGTCCCACCACGCGCTCCCATGTTCTCACTGCCGCAGCGGGTGCGTCCGGCCCGGAGACGGTGAGCACGGCCTCGTCCCCCACGGGGGGTTGCTCCACGTGGAGTTCCCGCGAGGAGCGGAGCGCGGCGGCGCGGCTGGAGGGACAGAGCAGGCGGAGAGTGGTGTTCGGGCGCTTGGTAGAGGGTGATGGGGTCGAGGAGGAAGACCATGGGGAATTAAGGTTGAGCTAAAACCCTGGAGAATGTCAACGCCTGCTGACCTTGCTGTTATAGTGAGAGACTGGCCTTTTTTTTTCCGGAAACCTAAGAGACGGAGCTTGACCACACTCTACACCGTCCGATGGACCATCGACGGCAGGACGATGTCGAACCTATGTAATTTGCGCATCTATTGCGTATAGCTTTCTAGTACTGTATACAAATAATACTACCACAGCTACAGTCTACAGCAATATAAGCTTATATACTACTGAAATATCCATAATTCACTCTCATGCAACTATGCAACTTTCCCGTACAGTTGATGTCAAGCTGATCGTACAGACAGGAACTTCCGTTGATCCAAAATAAGCTGAGCGAGAAGAATAGATAATCCATGAATTTTGCGTCGCGGGAATCAAATTTATAAGCGTGCTAACAAAAAACCACAAACCATTCAAATATATAGTAACAGAAGGTATATTTCTTTTCGGACAGCTACGTTGATTAAATAGAGACGATAAGTAAAAATCAGATTGCACTCAAAAATAATAAATTCATTGAACATAGGTTCTTTCTTACCTCAGGGCGCTCGAACCGATATGTATAGGGCGGCGGAGGTGGTGGATAAGATGGATTGAACTGATATGCATATGACGGTCGAGGTGGTGGATATGATGGATTAAACCGATTTGTATAGGGCTGCGGGGGTGGTGGATATGATGGATTGAACCGATATGCATAGGACGGCCGAGGTGGTGGATATGATGCATTGAACCGATATGTGCAGGGCGGCCGAGGTGGTAGATATGATGCATTTGATCTTTTTTGACTCCAACAATCCTCGAGCATGAGGCCTTTCACATACACCATGCTTTGTTGATTCTCCATGCTCTTAAAGAAAGACTGATACAGATCTGAATCTAAAAATAAAGATGTTAGAAATTGATAGTAAATGGCAAGATCCAAGTGTCTATGGTATGGAGTGATGGGTGGCAACAACAACGAATGTAGAGGAAGAGTGAGGCGGCGGCTCACCGAGAAGAGCGACGGAGGAGGATGACCGAGATTGACTATTTTGAAATGCCAAGAGACATGTAGCGGAAGGAGGAGGATTATGTGATGGCGGCGCTAGGGTTAGAGTAGAGGAGGGGAGAGGAAGGACCGGCAATATATATAGGGGGAAAGAAACGTTGATACCGTTGGATCAAGATTGAGTGGTCAAGAATTAATCTAGGTGTATCTCTAGACCATCTAAATAAATTATTTCTTTATTTTAATATCTTCTCTACTGTAAAAACATGAGTTGGTGATCGTTGGTCGTCCTTGTCTGTTGCCACAACGCGCGTATGGCACACAGGACCGGCCCCACACTTTAGTGACCATTGCACTGGAGTGCAAATAAGTCAGAGGAACCCTGTCCCTCCAACTTACGTCGACATGTGGGCCAGCAACCCGATCATCCATTCGCAATGCCTCCTGGTGCGGGTTTGAAGCTTGAGTGCCACATTGTTCGCTTGTAGAAACCAAAAGAGGGGGAAAATTTGGATGCAAATGCTTGTATGGTGCAAAGGTGCAAACAAGCATCTGTGGCCATCCGATACCTATCAAATGGCCCTCGTACAAGCCAGTGGGATTTTGTGTCCCCTTAAGCAAATTTCACCGAAATCTTGTTCTTCGATCAATTTTAGCGCCAGTTCTTGTGACGAGCTGTGACTGGGTGCTCCTCTGACGGCTCTTTTGCTCTATAGGGATATCGGTGCTATACGTCATAAGCGCATTGGGATCGACTAATCGTCGGGCAGCGAGAGGAATAGCTCAAGCTACGGTCTAGGAGAAAGGCACTGCTCCACAGCCAGTTGGTTCTACGCCCCAGTGACTTGACATCCAGCGCCGACGTGGCACATACGTAAACCATATCTTTATGAGCATTTTTGAAGACTGAACCGGCAATTCCCAAGATTGACGAAGTCACTACTGGCACCTCGCTGTCGACGGCCCTTGCTGAAAGCACAATGCCGAACCTAAAAACTTAAGTGCTAGTGAGGCTTTTGTAACCACTAAACTACATGTCCTTTATTTTATTCAGATTCCGTTGCTTTATGGTTGTTGCATACTTTATAATAATGAACAGCTATATGTATCTATCGATACAAAGGCCCTTTCACATCATTTAGGTTACTTGACATGAAGGCAAACTATTGGCTCGATCACCACACCTTATGCTAAATAAACATTGAACAATGACGATTATGAGCATGTTTAGAAAATTCCTGTTGAAAATGTCGATCGTTAATAGCTCGTATCCCCCCCCCCCCCCCCCCCCCCCCCCCCCCCGGCCGGCGGCGTAATTGCAACGGTCCTTCTGGGATGGGGGTGGTAATTCTCGTTTCGAAAAAAATGTCACTTTTTTGGTTTACTGTGACCAACTTCACCTTAAATGTGCAAAGATGTGAGCCAACAGGTCTAGAAATTCATGCCCATTGAGTTTGCGAAAACATGGAACAAAAGGGGGAAAGAAAGAACGATTGAACGAACGTCAGCAAATGGAGAAGGACCACATACAAAACGTTATACTCGTACCGCTGGCCATGCTTGCGGTGTGCCGTGGTCGTGCACTGTTCGGTGTGGACCGTGTCTGGATGCGGCCGAACAGCTGTAAAAATCTGCACCTACGTGTACCGTCTATCGCTCGGCAACAGAAGATAAGCGTTCGAATTAGGTAGCAAGGCCACATGATCGTGTCCCCATACGTCCCAAGATAACAAGGCAGTACACATCAATTTCGTACGTGTACGTTATCTTCAGTACACTGGTAGCCAACAGAACTCTCTGATCAGTGCCAAGGGGGCCGCCTAGACCTATCCTTTTGTCACGGCTCAAGCCACCAAGTACCAACATTTTACAGCTCATCATGCAGGCGCACACTGGGCAACGCAGTCTTGTTGGCACCGTGTACCGTTGGAACGCGAGATGTTTCGTGCACATAATCGTTTGTTTCCTGCTGCGGTCTTGAAAAGTTCCGTGTTCAGAACATTTTAAGAGTTTTCTCGTGTTCCAAACAAGGATTTAAAGTTTTTGATGTTCTTTGTACGCCTTCCCGTGGCTGGATTATTTGGCTCTTTGTGCAACATGACTTGATGGGGACGGTAGCTGCTGCTGCTAAGCTCGAGCTCTCTAATTCTGTCCTTAACTACGAGCCATCCATCGATCGGCCTCAGCTCTAGAGCCTTTGCAGACTGCGAGTCAGCCGTCCCTCGCACAACAGCAACAGCACTCGCCACAAAAGATAAGAGAGAGCAGAGACATGGCGGCGTCCGGCGCCGGCGGCGAGCCCACCCGGTTCGACGTGATCGTTGTGGGCGGGTGGGCGCGGGCATCATGGGCAGCTGCGCGGCGTACGCGGCGTGCTCCCACGGCGCGCGCGTGCTGCTCCTGGAGCGGTTCGACCTGCTCCACCACGGGGGCTCGTCGCACGGCGAGTCCCGCACCATCCGCGCCACCTACACGCAGCCGCACTACCCGCCCATGGTGCGCCTCGCCGCACACCGC